>SJYW01005891.1:501425-593877 GCA_006410735.1 Raphicerus campestris
AAAGAAATGTAAAAAGTGAGTAGAACATTAGTGAGTTGTGGAACAACTTCATGTGACCTACCATACGTCTGCTGCTGCTACTGCTAAGTCGCTTCAGTCATGTCCGACTCTGTGCGACCCCATAGATGGCAGCCCACCAGGCTCCCCCATCCCTGGGATTCTCCAGGCAAGAACACTGGAGTGGGTTGCCATTTCCTTCTCCAATGCATGAAAGTGAAAAGTGAAAGTGAAATCGCTCAGTCATGTCCGACTCTTAGCGACCCTGTGGACTGCAGCCCACCAGGCTCCTCCGTCCATGGATTTTCCAGGCAAGAGTACTGGAGTGGGGTGCATCCTCACTTTCATTACAGCATTATTTACAATAGCCAGGATATGGAAGCAACCTAAGCATCCATCAATAGGTGAATGGACAAAGAAAATGTGAGATATATATTTCTGAAACTGAGATGTGTATAAATATGTATATATTTGCATGTATATGTGTATATATGTGTATATACACATGTATATGTATACCCATACATAGAGACACACGCAATGGAATGTTATCCAAACATTTAAAAAAAAAAAGAAATTCTGCCATTTGCAACAAAACCCATGAACTTTGAAAGTGTTATGCTAGGTAAAATAAGTCAAAGAAAGACAAATACTGTATGGTCTCACTTATATGGGGAATATAAGAAAACTGAACTCAGAAACAGAGAGTAGATTGGTCATTGCCAGGGGTGAGAATGTAGGAGAAATGGGTGAAGGTAGTCAGAAAGTACAAACTTCTAGTTATAAGATGAGTTAAGTTCTGAAAATCTAATGTACAGCATGGTGACTATAGTTAACAAACTGTATTACTAAGAGAGTATACCTTAAATGTTCTCTCCATGCACACACACTGAAAGGTAACTGTGTGAGGTGATGGACATTTTAACTAATGTTATTATGGTAATTATTTTTCAAAATATACATATATCAGTTCTTCATGTTACATACCTTAAACCTATACAATGTTATATGTCATAGCTCAATAAAACTGAGCAGGGGAAATGGAAATCCCCAAGGAGAGATGAAAGAGAAGGAGATGGAAAAAAATATTTGAAGAAATAATGGCTGAGAAAATTTCAAATTTGATGGAAACCACAAACCCACATATCTATGATGCTCAAGTGCAAGAAATATGAAAGAAACTATATCAAGGTACAAGATAATAAAATTGTTTAAAACAATGATAATGAGAAAATCTTAAAAGCATCAAGATGAAAAAAAAAAAACAGCACATGAAATACAGAGGACCAGAAGTAAGAATAACAGCAGATTTCTTGTCAAAAATAATGCAAACAAGAAAATGGAGCAGCAGCATCTTTAAAATACAGAAAGAAAAAAAAACAAACCCTGTGAATTTAGAATTCTTTATACAGTGAAAATGCCTTTCAAGGTAAAGGTGAAATAAAGACTTTTTCAGACGTAAAGGTTGAAAGAATTCATCACCATCAGACCTCCAATATCAGAAATGTTAGAAGAGATCCTTCAGGCAGAAGAAAAATGATACCAGATGAAATCTGTATCTACACCAAGGAAAGAAGAACACTTGAAATGATAACTACATGAGTAAAAATAACATTTTTTTCCATATTATGTAAATTTTCCCAAGATAATTGACAAAAATAACAACAATGTCGGGTAGCATCCATACCAGGTCTAAGAATAAAATATATGATAGCACTATCACAAGGTTGAGAGGTGAAAAAAGAAATACACTTTAGTAAGGTTGTTACACTAAATGTAAGGTAGTTTAATGTGACTTGGAAGTAGGCTGATACAGTAAAGATGTTTAAACTCTGTAGTAACTGCAAAAATAACAGAGTCGTAGTTAATATGCCAGCACAGCAGATTAAATGGAACTATAAAAGAATTCAGTCTATTGGAGAGAAGGCAGAGAAAGAACACAAAGGAAACGAAAGATAAAGATACAGAGAACAAAATGAATTAAACTTAACTGTATTATTAATCATATTAAATGTAAATGTCTAAATATCTCCATTAAAAGGCTGAGATTTTCAGATTGGATGAGAAATCAAGACCTAACTGTATATTGCATGTAAGAAATGAACTTTAACTTTTAAAACAAAAGATAAGACATGCTCACACTGATCAAAGGAAAGCTGATGTGGTTATATTAATATTAGGCAAAGGGATTCAAGAGCAAAGATTGTCACAAGTGCTAAAGACTATCACCATTTTGATAAAGGGATCAACTAATCAGCAGGAAATAATAATTCTAAACATTTATGTCACTAATAAGATTCAAAATGCAAAGAAAAATTGGTAGAACTGTAAGGTGGAATAGATGAATCCACACTTATAGTTGGAGATTTCAGTACCTTTCTCTCAATAATTGATATAATAAGTAGACAAAAAGTTGGTAAGGATATGAAAGATTGGAACAAAACATTCCACCCAACAACAGTGGAATACATGTTCTTTATAAGTATACATGCAGTATTTTTCTAGGCTATAAAACAAGCCTCAATAAATTTAGAATTCAAGTCTTACAAAGAATATTCTTGACTGCAAATGAACTAAATTAGAAATAAAGAATAGAAAGATCTTTAGAAAATCTTCAAATATTTGGTAACTAATTAACACACTTCTAAGTAATCCATGGGTCAAAAGAAGAAATCAGAAGGGAAATAAAGTATTTTGAACTGAATGAAAATGAAAACAGCATGCCAGAACTAATGGGATACTGTTAAAGCTGTGTTTAGAGGGAAATTTGTAGCACTAAAATGCCTATTTATTTTGAAAGAAGATCTCAATTAACATTTTCAGCTAAGCCTCTTTAATCTCTGATGAACACGTGAAACCACAGTAGAAGGATGGAAATAATGAAGGTCACAGAAGAAATTAATGAACTAGAAAACAGACACACACAGTAGGAAAGCTGGTGAAACCAAAAACTTATAGTTTAAGATGGTTAAAATTGATAAACTCTTCAGCCAGACTCATTAGAAAAAAATAGATACTGTTAGAATTAACATCCTGGGGCTTCCCTGATGGTACTGTGGTTAAGAATCTACCTGCCAATGCAGAGGACACGGATTCAGTCCCTAGTCCAGGAAGACCCCACATGCCTCAGAGCAGCTAACCCCATGCATCACAGCTGCTGAAGCTCGAGCTCTAGAGCCCCCAGGCTGCAACAAGAAGCCTCCACAACGATAAGCCCACTTACTGCACAAAGAGTAGCCACCATTCTCTGCAACAAGAGAAAACTAGCACACAGCAATGAAGACAGCATGACCAAAAATAAGAATACATAAACAAGTAATTAAAAAGGATTAACATCCCAGTGTCAGAAAAGTATTCATTGTTATACATTTCATTTTTATAGTTTTACAATTTTAGATTATATAAGTTATTCAAAGATACCAATTACTGTGTCTTAATTGGGAAATATTTTAGATTTTTTTGTTGTTGTTTTGAATTTTTTTGATAGAGCTCTGGTCTAGGGGAGAAAGATCTGTTGAGTGTTACAGTTATGGTACAAAAATTTTATTGCTTAATTCATTTAACTTTGCTAAGGTGGTTTTTGATATGTGAGGTTTAGTGTTGTCATGAAGAAGTACAGGTCCATGGCTGTTAACCAGTGGGTCTTAGCTGCAGCATGAGAACTCTTGGTTGCAGCATATTCCGCAACCAGGGATCCAGTTCCTTGACCAGGGATCGAACCTGGCCCCTNACTTTTAAAACAAAAGATAAGACATGCTCACACTGATCAAAGGAAAGCTGATGTGGTTATATTAATATTAGGCAAAGGGATTCAAGAGCAAAGATTGTCACAAGTGCTAAAGACTATCACCATTTTGATAAAGGGATCAACTAATCAGCAGGAAATAATAATTCTAAACATTTATGTCACTAATAAGATTCAAAATGCAAAGAAAAATTGGTAGAACTGTAAGGTGGAATAGATGAATCCACACTTATAGTTGGAGATTTCAGTACCTTTCTCTCAATAATTGATATAATAAGTAGACAAAAAGTTGGTAAGGATATGAAAGATTGGAACAAAACATTCCACCCAACAACAGTGGAATACATGTTCTTTATAAGTATACATGCAGTATTTTTCTAGGCTATAAAACAAGCCTCAATAAATTTAGAATTCAAGTCTTACAAAGAATATTCTTGACTGCAAATGAACTAAATTAGAAATAAAGAATAGAAAGATCTTTAGAAAATCTTCAAATATTTGGTAACTAATTAACACACTTCTAAGTAATCCATGGGTCAAAAGAAGAAATCAGAAGGGAAATAAAGTATTTTGAACTGAATGAAAATGAAAACAGCATGCCAGAACTAATGGGATACTGTTAAAGCTGTGTTTAGAGGGAAATTTGTAGCACTAAAATGCCTATTTATTTTGAAAGAAGATCTCAATTAACATTTTCAGCTAAGCCTCTTTAATCTCTGATGAACACGTGAAACCACAGTAGAAGGATGGAAATAATGAAGGTCACAGAAGAAATTAATGAACTAGAAAACAGACACACACAGTAGGAAAGCTGGTGAAACCAAAAACTTATAGTTTAAGATGGTTAAAATTGATAAACTCTTCAGCCAGACTCATTAGAAAAAAATAGATACTGTTAGAATTAACATCCTGGGGCTTCCCTGATGGTACTGTGGTTAAGAATCTACCTGCCAATGCAGAGGACACGGATTCAGTCCCTAGTCCAGGAAGACCCCACATGCCTCAGAGCAGCTAACCCCGTGCATCACAGCTGCTGAAGCTCGAGCTCTAGAGCCCCCAGGCTGCAACAAGAAGCCTCCACGATAAGCCCACTTACTGCACAAAGAGTAGCCACCATTCTCTGCAACAAGAGAAAACTAGCACACAGCAATGAAGACAGCATGACCAAAAATAAGAATACATAAACAAGTAATTAAAAAGGATTAACATCCCAGTGTCAGAAAAGTATTCATTGTTATACATTTCATTTTTATAATTTTACAATTTTAGATTATATAAGTTATTCAGAGATACCAATTACTGTGTCTTAATTGGGAAATATTTTAGATTTTTTTGTTGTTGTTTTGAATTTTTTTGATAGAGCTCTGGTCTAGGGGAGAAAGATCTGTTGAGTGTTACAGTTATGGTACAAAAATTTTATTGCTTAATTCATTTAACTTTGCTAAGGTGGTTTTTGATATGTGAGGTTTAGTGTTGTCATGAAGAAGTACAGGTCCATGGCTGTTAACCAGTGGGTCTTAGCTGCAGCATGAGAACTCTTGGTTGCAGCATATTCCGCAACCAGGGATCCAGTTCCTTGACCAGGGATCGAACCTGGCCCCTGCATTCAGAGCACAGAGTCTTAGCCACTGGACCACCAGGGAAGTCTCTAAGGCTGATTTTTGAGATTCAGATACCCAGAATAAAAGTTTTTGAACCATCACCAAATTACCCTTTGACTAATAGAGCCCTCTCTGAAGGCCAAAATGCCATTTAGAGCAGTTTGCCTCATTTTCATTATATTCTAGTTTAAATTCATGTTAAAAATATTCTCAGTTTTGTGGAAGTTTCCATATTTTTATTTCTATGGAAAATAAACAGTAAACAAAAGCTCATTAATTAGAGAAGCTGAAGATCATAATGCCATCATAAATTCTAAATAGCACTATCAAGAATATACTTTGTATTAGTTCTACTTATTATACTTAATTTTCAACTAGATAAATATTGGCTGTCTTATTTAACCTAACTGAATAGGGGAATCTCTTTGACCTGGCTTTGAATCTTGTCTCCTCTTCTTCAGTTCAGTTCAGTTCAGTTCAGTCGCTCAGTCGTGTCCGACTCTTTGCGACCACATGAATCGCAGCACGCCAGGCCTCCTTGTCCATCACCAACTCCCAGAGTTCACTCAGACTCGCGTCCATCGAGTCAGTGATGCCATCCAGCCATCTCATCCTCTGTCGTCTCCTTCTCCTCCTGCNGTCAGTATACTGTATTGGTGTTTTTCTTTCTGGCTTACTTCACTCTGTATAATCAGCTCCAGTTTCATCCATCTCCCTATTGCTCCTTGAATTCCTTTTCTCATATATTCTTCATATCAATTAAGCTTTTTTGCTCTGTGTCTCAGCCAGAACAATTTGGCTTCCTATATCTACTTCCATTGCTATACTCTGGCACCAGTCATGATTAATGCCTCCCTAATTCATTCTTTTGTCTTCTTGCATCTCAAAACTCTATTCTCCATGTAGCAGTCTAGTATAAACCAGGTAACATCACTTCCCTGCTTACAGCTATTTAATAACTTGTTGGAATGAAGTCCAGCCTCATTACTATGTCATTTAAGATCCTTCCTGACCTGAATCTTGTCTTTAGTGTTTTGCCATACTATGCTACTCTTCTTGCACTAAACTGCAGTTACACAGGCCTTTTTAACACCTTAGCGAGTTCTTTTATTCCTTCCTCTGCTTATAATGCTCCTGAAAGCTTCTCATGGCTCTCTCTTTCAGTTCTTAGCTTAAACGTCACCTCCTTAAAGATGTTTTCACTGGCCACCTTATCCAAAGTAATCATCCTAGTTTTCTTCCTCATACCAGATTCTATTTTAATTATTGTGTTTTTATATTTGGAAGTTCCACAAAGACAAAGTGACTCATGTTCACTCTTGTATCCTTGATACCCAGGAGAGATTGGTACATATTAGACACTGAGTGAATACACTGAGGAATCTAGTCAAAGCTATGGTTTTTCCAGTAATCATGTATTGATGTGAGAGTTGGACCATAAAGAAAGCTGAGCGCCAAAGAATTGATGCTTTTCAACTATGGTGTTGGAGATGACTCTTGAGAGTCCCTTGGACTGCAAGGAGATCAAACCAGTCAATCCCAAAGGAAATCAGTCCTGAATACTTACTGGAAAGAGTGATGCTGAAGCTGAAACTCCCAATACTTTGGCCACCTGATGCAAAGAACTGACTCATTTGAAAAGACCTTGATGCTGGGAAAGGTTGAAGGCAGGAGGAGAAGGGGATGACAGAGGATGATATGGTTAGACGGCATCACCAGCTCTATGGACATGAGTTTGAGCAAGCTCCGGGAGTTGGTGATGGACAGGGAAGCCTGGCATGCTGTAGTCCATGGGGATGCAAAATGTCAGACATCACTGAGGGACTGAACTGAGCAGAGTGAATACACTGAGAAACTCCTCTGTGAATAAAACATAGAGGCCTTAATTTGCAAGGGCCTTAATTAGCACCAAAATATATTGAGTTACAGGCAAAAAGCAAAATGGATAGTGGATGAATTCTCAGATGTCCTGGAGCAGGTTCATGTAACAAAAATCGTCTTTCAGCGTCTTTGGTTGGCACACCTGACTGGAGACAATGCTGAACTACACGAGGGACTGGCGCGCTCTCAATATAGACAATACTCCCCCAAAAGAGAAAGTGGGAGAGAGACGTGGAACACATCTCTAAACTACAACTCCCGAGAGGCTCCGCGTGAACTCTCCCACTGGGAGGTGGTGCCGGTCTCCGCCCAGTGGAGCTCGGGCTTCGGTCCCGCCCCTCTCCGCTCCCCGCCGTCGCCCTCCCCCAGGGTTGTGGCCACGCGCAGCGGCAGTGGTTGTTCCGCTTCCCCTCTGGCCTGGGCCGTCGCCATTGCCGAAGGCTCCCTGCCCTCCCCTCCCGGCGCCCGCGGGGCTCGGCTGCCGCCTGGCCTAGCGGTAGCAGCGGCTGCGCTCCAGCGCAGCCCCTCTTCCCACCCCGCTTCCCCTTCCCTCCCCTCCCCGCCCCGCGTCGCGCGCTTGCTCGGGGCGGCTCCGGAGCCCGCCGGGAGCTCGGCCGGAGGCTCCTCGCTGGGGCGGGGACCTTTCCTCGCCTAGGGTAAGTGTGCAGACGGGCCGGGACGCGGGCCGTCGTTCTCGTTCCTCCTCGCTTCTGCGCGGCCTGGCCGGCGTGAGCGGCCCGGGGCAGCTGACCTGCCCCGCGCGGGCCCGGGAAGCCGCCACCTGCGTGCCTGGAGCCGCAACTCTTGGGGCGGTGGCTCATTGTCTGCGCCCTCGGGCTGTTTTCTTCTCCGGCTCTAGCCTGAAATGGGAAGCTTGCTGGGCTGGTGAGATCTAACTCTTCCTGGACCCGGCCCTGCCCTGAACCGTGTCGCGCCACCGTCTCTGCCCTCTGCTGATCTCCCTTCCCTCGCGTTTCAGCCGCCTTTTCTTCATTTACTTTACTGTTCGACGAAACGTTTCGGGTTTTATTCCTTGATTTTTTCGTCCCTTACAGAGTCCCAGCTCCTCCTTATCTCTCTGGTCATCCCAGTTTTTTTTACCGAGGCACATTGTCTAAAGCCGCTTCATTCTTTTCTAAACTGCAATCTGTGATCTCTTCCATATTCCGCATCAGTAGAAAACGAATAGTTTTCCGATGGTTTGAGAGCCTCCGTTTAAAAACAGTACTTTCGGGTCTTCTCGTGATTCCTTTTGATCCTCCGCCAGGAGGTGAATATTTGCTTCTTTAGGTAACTTAGCTGAAGGTTGGCTTTCACCATGTTTAGCTTTCTTAAAACAACATATACACACAAAACGTTGTCGAATATTCCTCACTGGGCTCAACCTTTTGACTCATTCTTTAAAGATAGAGTCATCCAAGAGCTGAAGAGTGGAAAGCAATTGCCGTTGTCGTCAGTTGTAGAGTTGTACTACCGGCCCTGTATCTTATCTTTAATGGGAATACTCTGGGCAGTGCGAACGTGATTTCTTTCCTCCTTGATAAATAATGCCAGCTCCTATTGGTTTAGTTATCTCAGATTTATTTTACAAGTGATCTGTGTTTTTTTGTTTTCTTTTTCAACCTCTGTAAAAAGACAATCAAAATGGTTAGGCCTAAAATTAGACTCCCACGAGCTGTGTTTTGGATCAAGGTTGTTCACGTCACGTTTTTTCCCCTGCTCTGTTTGACTCTTCCGCTCTTGCAAGTAGGCAGGATATTGAAATGTCGAAGAATTTGCTCTGGGGGTTTTGTTGTTGTACGGTTATTCAAAAGAATAACATTAAATAAAGTTAGATTGGGATGAAGATAGTGAATGGTAATTTTTAAAGCAGGTTAGAACTTGTCAACTTTTCCAGGAGCTCTGTGGCTTTTGTAAATCACACTCATAATCCCTTCTATATATTTTGTATGTATCTATGAAAAAATATATATCTAAGTGAAACGTTTTTTCATGTTCTTCTCTTAAGGGTATTGATTTAAGGCAACTCTTAAGTCCTTAGTTTTTAAATCTTTCTTGTTTTAACTAGCCAGAAACACAGACTTCCATTAGGAAAAATGAACCTTAAAATGTTTCTGACCTGTAACATATGTAGGTCTTAAACCCACTTTCAAGTTTTGGTGAAAGAGGTTGACCTAAATTCAGTGTATTTTCAGGACTGTCATTTTGGTAGCGTCAGTTGTCCTTAATTCCTTGAGAGATCTTCTTGGCCTAAGGGGTTAAGGTCTAGAAATGTTGGAGTGTGCAAGTGGATGTGTTGATGTCAGCTTCTCTGCCAGTGCTTTCTATAAGCAGATGCTTCTACTGAGGAAGAGTTCTGGGTATTCTGCTTCTCTTAGGGCCCTGATTCCAGTTTACAATTATTCAGAATTATTCTTCTGGACTTTTGACGTTAAATGCTAACCTTGCAAACCCAAATTCTTAAAGTCTGTAATTGTAGTCTGTCTACTGAACAAATGAATAGGGGTTCCTATGATTCTCTAGTCTTTTTGATGGGCAGATTTCCAAGCAGACATGGTTAGCAGTGGTGTATGTATCTTTTCAATTATAATTTTTTTTAAGAGAAAACTTGGAACTTGTTCAGGTAGCTGGATAAACATTCAGCTATTCTTTTATTTTTTTTAATTTTTTTTTTTTTTTTTCTGTGCTGGGTCTTCATTGCTGCAGTTGGACTTTCTCTAGTTCAGTGAATGGAGGCTACTCTCTAGTTGAGGTACACAGGCTTCTTATTGGGATGGCTTCTCTGTTGAGCATGGGAGGCTTCAGTAATTGTGGCTTGCCTGCTTAGTTACCCTGAGGCATGTGCAATCTTTCTGGACCAGGGATGGAACCTGTGTCCCCTGCCTTGGCAGGTGGATTCTTTACCCTTGGACCAGCAGGGAAGTTCTCTCTTCTTTTTTAAGAGAGAGAGATCTTGTTGGAATAGCTTGGGATAAAATAGGTAGATATTGTTAAATTCTTCCCTATGTTTAATCTGTCTATATTGATTACTCTAGTATTTGAATACAACATTTCTTCTGGCTTTCTGAATTTTCTACTTTTGATTAAAATGTGAAACTGCACCTTGTTTTCAAGTCTTTAAGGCTTTGGCATTCTGATCAATTTGTTTTTAAATGCTCTTGGAGTTAGTTACAGGGCTAATTCCAGACTAATCAAGGATGGTGTTAAGTTACTCGCAAATCTGAGTTGTCCTTTGTATCCTTCTTGTACCTTGGTAGAAGCAGAAAGAGATGCAAAAAAAAGAAAATAAAGAAAAAAAATAGCCCCTGTTGCCTTGAAAAATACTATTTTCTTCTGTGATAAGAATTGAGTGTCACCACTTCTTCATTTTAGGATCACTAACCTGAGTAAGAATAGTTAGTCCGAATATTCAGGCCACATTTCAGAGGTCTAGCCTATTATCTCTAAGGTATATTAGTACTTGTCATTCCAGGTATCAAAAGTGGTTAGGAGCTGGAGACCTGGGTTTGAATCCTAGCTCTTGGACTTGACTCTGGACAAGATACATGTTCTTTTCAGACTTGATTTTTTCAGTATATAAGATGAGGATTAATAACAACAGTATAATACAAATTTCATAAGGCTATTTGGAGCAAATGAGAAATACAGGGAAAATTACTTAGCAAATGCTGTGCTTACATGATTAATAAATGTTAATTAATATTCTATTCTAAAATATGTTTTATATTTAGTTGCTTCTGCAACAAATGTTATACCTAGAAACTTAGATTTAAGGCTGCTTTCTGAAAGTGGTTGGAATCTCAGGACCATGTTTTTGAGACCATAACTGTTAAAAATTACTTTTCAGGGGAAAAAAAAAAGTTTCATCAATGAAGTCAAATATAGGTTTTTTTAAATACATATTTCTCAGATTTTAAAATAGTCATATTTCTCATAGAAAATTTAGAACGTAAACTATTAAGAAACAGGACTAAAATTACTATACAAAAATCACTTTAGCCCTCAGAGATAACCATAATTATAACAGATTAGAATAGTGAGTTTTCCCCCCTTATTTTAAAATAAAATTTCAAAGGTAGTCAGTTCATGCTTATCACAAAAGATTCAAGCAAGTCAGTTATTTAGAGTAAAAAGTGAAAATCACTTTTCTTACTTTCTAGTTGCATTTCTTACAGGTACCCACTGTTAGCAATTTTGTTTTCTTTATGCAATTAGAAATAAACACAGTGTGTATGTAATCTTACCTTAATTTTTTTTAATTAAAAAATCTAATTGTTATAAATTCTTTTCCATCTCAGTACTTGTTATACCTCATGTTTTTAATAGTCATGCAATATTCTATTCTTTTCTTGTACTTAATTATTTATGGTTATTTGTTACTTCCACTTTTGGGCAACTAAAAGTGGAGCTTTAGTGAACTTACTTATATCTTTTTGCACATGCATATGTATAGAAGTATTTCCATAAAAGGATTCTTACGTGTGCATTTTAAGTTTTAATCGATGCCAAATTGCCTTCCTAAAAGGTTATACTAATCTATACTTCTTTATTTAATTCAGAAGCTCTACACATAGTAGATGTTAATGCTTTAAGAGTATCTTTTCCATTTTACTTTTATCAAAAAACAATCTTCTGTATTTTCTTTTGGTACTTTAATAATTGTATTTGAATCTTAATACTTCAGGATTATTTTTTTGGTGCAAAGTGGGATAAGAATTTAGCTACTGAAATAAAATATAGGCATGAAAATATTTCAGGACTTTGAGGTTGGTGTAAAAATTGTCACATGATAGGGATTCAGAGAAGAATATTTTAATAGTTTTATTGTAAGCATCACATCTGAAAAGGAGGGGGAAATGCCCTCTTTTGGCTCCTAGTTCTTGGCATCTACCTAATTCACCTTAGCCTTCAAATTTCAGCTTCTGAGTATAGCTTTCTTTGGGAGTCTTCCCTGATTTCCAGTATGATTTTAGATATTCTTATTGCTTTTATATGTTTTCTTAACACATTGATCCATAATCTTTATTTGGAGTGTGCTGAAAGGGTGAGTTATTCATTTGGAAATGAGAGTTATATCTCAGTTTTTGTCAATTGAAACTAATCAAAAAGGAGATGCAAAGAACTGTAGTTTGGGTTAAAATTGAAACACACATATACATAAGGGCTTCCCATGTGGCGCTAATGGTAAAGAACCCGCCTCCAGTGCACGTTAGAGGTAACAGACTCTGGTGGATCCCTGGGTTGGGAAGATCCTCTGGAGGAGGGCACAACAACCCACTCCCGTATTCTTGCCTGGAGAATCCCATGGACAGAGGAGCCTGGCGGGCTGCAGTCCATATGGGGTCGCACAGAAACCCACTCCAGTATTCTTGCCTGGAGAATCTCATGGACAGAGGAGCCTGGCGGGCTGCATGCAGTCCATATAGGGTTGTGCAGAGTCGGATTCGACTGAAGCGACTTAGCACAGCACATACATACATATGCATTCAGGGCTCTTTTAACCTACATTACTGAGTTCTTCCTAACATGTTTCTGATCACACTATTATCTTGTAGATAATTTTCATGTAAATATTTAGTAAGTTCTGGGAAAATAGAGGTTTTATTTTAATCCTTATTTCGTAGGTGCATTTTAAGGTATAATCTCAGCTTAAAAAAAATTAATTCCTCGTCTTAGATTCCCTGGCAATCCAGTGGTCAGGACTCTGTGTTTCCTTTGTGTTTCCCCTGGTTGGGGAACTGAGATCTCAAGAGCCGCATGGTGTGCCCAAAAATTAAAAAATTAATTCCTATGCCTTTTAATTTTGAGATTTGGTTTACAAAGCAAAAATGTTACATAATAACCACATGAACAACAAGAGTTGGAGTAAAACTTGTAGACAGAATTTCAGTTTCTCTAAAGATCAGGTTATTAAAGAATAAAAAGTTACATTGGCAGATATAATAGTAAAAATATAGCCATGTGTTTGATAGAGTATCTGTTGTAAATTCTTTCTGAACTTTTTCACCTTCCCTATTAAATTTTTCACCTTCCCTATTAAAGTTTTTAAAAAAAAAAACAAACATTGCCTATGAATGACTGCTGTTAATACAGTATTTTGATATTTCTTTATATTTTGTATGTGTACATAATTTACTTTTCTGAAATTTTGGCATCATATTTTGTGGAATTTGCTGTCTTGATTTGTTTTTAAACTTAACATTAAATCTTGACAGTTTCCTTCTGTTCTCCTTAAAAATTTTCTTTTAAAATGATTTTTTTAACATTTGCTTAATGTTCTATTGTACAGCTGTGCCTTAGTTTCACTATTTTCCTATTGGCCAATGTGTAATTTATTCCAGTTTTTTATACAAATAATTCTATAGTGAATATCTTTTTATTTTTCCCTGATTATTTAGAATATTTTCTTAGAAATGGAATTACTGAATAAAAGCATATAAACATTTAAAAGTATTAATTTATGCTTCAGAAATGTTTGATGTGTATTATCACTAGCTTTGTGAATCTCATTTTGTTGCTGTTGTCCTTGAAACAACCATCATTCTTAATAAAATTATTAAATTTGTTTATTGGTATGCAAATAAATTAGTTTAATATGCATTTGTTTATAGTTTTGTTTTTATGGATGTGGTTTAGTTTATTATTTCTGATAAATATACAGAAGTAACTAGATTTTCTTTTTTAGTAAGTTCTCTTTAAAAACATTTTTACACTATTTAAAAAGTTTGTTTCCATTCACAGTTTTTATAAAACATTTGCTACATTCTTTGTGTTCCATGAAACATCCTTGAGCCTATCTTACACCCAGTAGTCTGTACCTGTAGAAATAACTAGATTTTTGTGTTCACGATTGATAATTTATTATCTTTCTGGATTTCAGTAAAATTTTATTTACTTTTGTTTTCCAGGTTCCTTGTCTTACCTAAAAATAATAGTAATTTTTGCTTTATTTCCAATAGTTAACAGTATTTATTTTTATTTTAGCTCTTTATTACATTGATTAGAATCTCCAAGATTGTCTTGGAATGTCTGGTATTTTTACAGTTGAGGAAGACTACAGCTGTTGGTTTTAGATTAAAATTCCTTATTATTTATTTTCTTCTTTATAAAAAAGAATTGTCTTCTGAATTTTATCAAATGTTTTTATAACACTTATTTAGGTGATAGTAAGGTTTGTCTTTTACTTCTTACAAAAGTATGTAAGATACTCAAAGACCTATATAATGAGGAACCAAACTTGTTAGTAAAATGTACAGAATTTATTGAAAGAGTAGAAGAGAATCTTATAAGAATTTTTAATTTAATAAGAATACACAGTCCATATGGTAATTTCTGTAGTCTATGGAGAAATCCTTACTCTCATGCATCAGCTTTGATAAATTTGCATCTAATATTTTTTAAGATATTCAAATTTATTATAAGGATATATGTAAATTTTTATAATTAAAATTTGTGGTGTTTGTTTCCATCATTTATAAGTGATTTTGTTATTTTTTTAAATTTGATTTGCCAAATGTTTTCTTAGTAATTTTTTATTTTTATTTTTTTTATTTTCCAGAAAAATTTAACGGGTTTATTTATAATTGTTATAAAGTTGAACTGCTGAAACTTGTTCACTGAAACATCTTGACTTTCATTAATGCTTTATGTCCTCGCATTTATATTAAAAATTCACACACAAATGAAAATGGAAAAACTGCCAATACCTGATTTCTGTCCCGTTTTCCACTTGCAATCATATACTTAGGTACTTTTTGACCTCAAGGAAAAAAAATATCTAACGTTCAGAACTACCAATAACAGGAAGAAGAGAATTTCTTTTTTTTAAAGAATGAAATGTTTCCCATCATAGTGGATTCTTAAGCATGTTCTCCACGTATGTGGCGTTCTAGCTGGATGTCTTTTGGCATAATTGTTACACGTTTGGCATGGATAGCACACAGATTGGTGTCTTCAAAAAGCCCAACCAGATAGGTCTCACTTGCCTTCTGCAAAGCACCAATAACTGCACTCTGGAAGCGCAGATCTGTTTTGAAGTCCTGAGCAATTTCCCGCACCAGACGCTGAAAGGGAAGTTTGCGAATCAGAAGTTCAGTGGACTTCTGATAACGTCTAATTTCATGGAGTGCCACAGTACCAGGCCTGTAACGATGAGGTTTCTTCACCCCTCCAGTAGAGGGCGCACTCTTGCGAGCGGCTTTTGTAGCGAGTTGCTTCCTCAGTGCTCTACCACCAGTCGATCTGCCGGCAGTTTGCTTTGTAGAGACCGCCTTACTTACCTCTCTTCTTCGGCTGGAGCTCGGCGAGCTAGAGGCGGCGCAGCGGCGGCTGCGAACACAATTCAGTAATTTTTTAATAAGAAACTTTGAGATTCATTCTGTTAATTTTCTGTGTTCTGATTTTCTAACTTCTGCTTTTTATTTTGATCCTGCTTTTTTTTGTTGTTATACTTTTTCTAACTTAGTAAATTCTTAGTTCTCTCTCTTTTTTATTTAATGAGAACATTTAATGCTCTTAATTTGCCTCTGAGTACAACTTTGCATTCTAAAATGCCTCTGAATGATTTTCTTGTATTCATTGCTTTCCAAATAGTTGGTAGTTCTAATTTGATTACCTCTTTGACTCAGGAGGTACTTGGTACAGTTCTGTTCACTCTTACATTCTTTCATTGTCAGTGACTGGTTTTTTAAAAATATTTTTGAGTTTATTGAGGGTTTATTTGTGACTTAAAGCATAATCCAGTTTTCTAAATGATCTTTGAAAACTTACAAAGAACACTTTCTATTTGCACATAGTTTATATACACACGTGTCTGTCAGTCTTTATTCAAATTGTCTTACTCCTTATTAATAGTTTTTATTAACTGTAAGACCTAGCCTTTATTAAGTTTTTAATCTTAATCTGTCAAAGACTGAGAGGTAACCGAGTTGTTTCTGAACAGCTTATGCTTGCTTATGTTGAGGCCTTTATGTTTGTTTCTTCTGCCTGAATACTGTTTTCCTTTCATATGTCACTGCCTTAAAGAAGCCTTACCTGATCAGCCATCTAATACAGCCTCCCCTGCCCCTGCTCAGTATCTAACTTTTTGTCCCTTTGTGTTTTTCTTTATAGCACTTCCACCCGAATTTATTTTTTCATTTACTTGTTTATTTCTTTGCTATTATTCTGTTCAGAACTTAGAACAAGTATGTATGCAGTAAGAATGTGTTTGTTGAGTGAAGGGTGCCCAGTTTTTTAATGATTTTATTTCATTTTATACCATTTTAGATTAACAAAAAAATTGAGCAAAAAAGTACAGAGAGCTCTCATATACCTTGATCTACCCTCTCCCTTAGCTTCCCCAACCATCATTATGCATTATGGGGTGTGTTTGTTAGGGTTGATGAACCACTGTACATCACTATCAATCAAAGCTCATAATTTATATTAGGATTCACTTTTGATGATTAATATAATGAGTGTTGGGTATTGACAGATGGTGGATAAATGCCACGTATGCCACAGTATCATACAGAATAGTTTCTCAGCTCCTAAAATCCCCTATGCTCCTCTTATTTGTCCCTCTTTTTTCACTAATCCTTGTCAGCTACTGATGCTTTAATGTCTCCATGGTCTTGCCTTTTGCAAAATGTCATTTAGTTGGGTTATACAATGTGTAACCTTTTCAGCTTCTTTCACTTAACAATATGCATTTGAGTTTCAGTCATTATTTTTTTTANTTTTAACATTTGCTTAATGTTCTATTGTACAGCTGTGCCTTAGTTTCACTATTTTCCTATTGGCCAATGTGTAATTTATTCCAGTTTTTTATACAAATAATTCTATAGTGAATATCTTTTTATTTTTCCCTGATTATTTAGAATATTTTCTTAGAAATGGAATTACTGAATAAAAGCATATAAACATTTAAAAGTATTAATTTATGCTTCAGAAATGTTTGATGTGTATTATCACTAGCTTTGTGAATCTCATTTTGTTGCTGTTGTCCTTGAAACAACCATCATTCTTAATAAAATTATTAAATTTGTTTATTGGTATGCAAATAAATTAGTTTAATATGCATTTGTTTATAGTTTTGTTTTTATGGATGTGGTTTAGTTTATTATTTCTGATAAATATACAGAAGTAACTAGATTTTCTTTTTTAGTAAGTTCTCTTTAAAAACATTTTTACACTATTTAAAAAGTTTGTTTCCATTCACAGTTTTTATAAAACATTTGCTACATTCTTTGTGTTCCATGAAACATCCTTGAGCCTATCTTACACCCAGTAGTCTGTACCTGTAGAAATAACTAGATTTTTGTGTTCACGATTGATAATTTATTATCTTTCTGGATTTCAGTAAAATTTTATTTACTTTTGTTTTCCAGGTTCCTTGTCTTACCTAAAAATAATAGTAATTTTTGCTTTATTTCCAATAGTTAACAGTATTTATTTTTATTTTAGCTCTTTATTACATTGATTAGAATCTCCAAGATTGTCTTGGAATGTCTGGTATTTTTACAGTTGAGGAAGACTACAGCTGTTGGTTTTAGATTAAAATTCCTTATTATTTATTTTCTTCTTTATAAAAAAGAATTGTCTTCTGAATTTTATCAAATGTTTTTATAACACTTATTTAGGTGATAGTAAGGTTTGTCTTTTACTTCTTACAAAAGTATGTAAGATACTCAAAGACCTATATAATGAGGAACCAAACTTGTTAGTAAAATGTACAGAATTTATTGAAAGAGTAGAAGAGAATCTTATAAGAATTTTTAATTTAATAAGAATACACAGTCCATATGGTAATTTCTGTAGTCTATGGAGAAATCCTTACTCTCATGCATCAGCTTTGATAAATTTGCATCTAATATTTTTTAAGATATTCAAATTTATTATAAGGATATATGTAAATTTTTATAATTAAAATTTGTGGTGTTTGTTTCCATCATTTATAAGTGATTTTGTTATTTTTTTAAATTTGATTTGCCAAATGTTTTCTTAGTAATTTTTTATTTTTATTTTTTTTATTTTCCAGAAAAATTTAACGGGTTTATTTATAATTGTTATAAAGTTGAACTGCTGAANAAGGTCTAGAAGGTCTAAGTCCATGCACTGGTCCTGACTTTGAAACCTTATAGTCTAGGAACACTGGTTATACTATCCAGATTATTTATACTTTCGGTGGTGAAAATTCTTAAAAAAAGTGAGGTATTAGAAAATGTTTATAGTGGCCTTGAACTAGTGAAGGTGTGTAGAGCATTTCTGAATCAAAGTGTAGTTTTAAACATTACTTGTTGCCTCTGTATTAAAGAGCATTATGTTGCACAATGTCAAATTGATACAGAGAAATGTGAAAAGTGTTCCTTGGCAGCCAGGAGTTCATCATCTTGTAGAAAGAAGAGGAGTTAGAAGTCACTTAACTGACAGTCAAGGAAGTATGTAAGTATCAAATTAATGAATAGGACTGTATCTGTCACTCTGGGTCCAATCGGGAGAGACGAGAGACAGTAATTTGAATATGGAGAGAATAGTAGTAATGGCAGGAGAATGGCGTAGTGAGAGGTTAGCTAGAAAGAAGTAAATAGAACTCCAGAGAACATAAGAATAACAGAAGTAAGGAGCAGTTGCTACCCCAAGGGCTGATATCTCAGAACCTAGGGAAGAGCCCTCCTTCCCCCAGAAGGGGGAGGTGCAGGCCTTGTTGGGGAGAGCATGGCTGTGGATCATTTGGATGACAGGTGATGGTGTGCTGTACTGGTGGCTGTGCTGGACATTGGCTCCCTAGAATGCTAGGGAAAGTTGTTTGTTGGAGGTGCTAACTCCACTCCAGAACCTCCCAAGAAGACAGTGTGAGGAAGCTTCTGGCTGCTGTGCTGCTGGCCACCTTGCCATGTGGAAGCCTGGTGCTGGAGGTGCTTGTGAAGCAAGGGCACCAGAACCAGGAAGCAAAACAAAACTTTTCTCCTGTAGTGTCTCTCCTGCGCCCTCTGCCGTTTAAGCTTAGCATCATGCCAGCCGGTCTGTTTTCAGAGTGGGTGAAAAGGATGAATTTGGAACTGAAAGACACTGCAGCAGTAATCGGCATGGAAATGGTAGTAGTGCAGTAGGAGCTCAGAGAAGGAGCAGAGGTTGTATCAGGTTTTGACAGTTAAGGAAGAACAACTATTTGAAAGAGCTCTTACAACATGAGTATGGTTTGGGTTTGGGTTTTTTTTTTGGTAATTGAAAATGACTTACTGTTTTTCCTCATTAGAAAAACAGTACATGTTAATTTTACAAAAATTAAAATATGGGCAAGTAGTTTTGCCTATAGTCTATAAATAAAGGAGGGAAAAGCACAGCGTGTTCTTTCTTTGACAGAATATGGCTAGGTGGTGAATATAATAGGAAGGGACAACTTTCTGTGATGGTGCTTACAGCTGCTTTTGTATCTTTGTTTACAGAAAACTTGGCTTTGAGATTATAATAATGCTAAATTGTATAAACTAGCATTTTGAGAAACTTTCTATCTTTGGTGTTATATATATGATTTATTTATGTAAGTTCTTTAAGAAGTTTGTCAAAGAGACAGTTACTGGACATCACATTGGTGCTCTTTGAGTGCCCATGAGGAAGAGATTTTCTGTTGTAATCACACTGATGAAATGTTGTATCTTAGAAGTCCATTGTGCCTTTCTCTTCTTTGAGCAAAGGTTTTCATATGAATGTTGTTCTTAGGAATAGAGTTCTAGCAGACTTAATCTGAGAAAACAAATTGAAAACCAAATCTTGCCTCTGTTGAGCTTTGAGGGTTAATTGCCCCAGATACTAAAGACTGCAGAATTCTCATGAAAGAGAAGGACTTTATTTCTTTTTAATTTAATTTTTATGTTATGTTGGGGTATGGTTGGTTTACATGTTGTCTTAGTTTCAGGTGTACAGCAGAATGACTCAGTTACATATATACATTCTGAAAGGTAAAGATCTTATAATACCACTGTTCATTGGCATTTATACTTTAAAAGTTAGTAATTCTAGAGAGTGAAAACAAAGTTTTTCTGTGTTAACAACTGGCTCATGAACAATTAGGATATGTAATGTTAGGCATGTTTTCAGAGGACTGTCCTATACTGCTAAATTCAGACTAGTTCCTATTGACTTGTTAGTCTTTTAACCAACTTGATACAAAAGTGAATTGTGTTCCTGTTTTTGATAAAATTAAAATATTAGTGTAAGTTTAGTATAAGTTTAGTTTTTATACCTTTTAGATAAAACATTTGACTTAGAAATTTCTGACTTAAGAAATTTCTGACCCCTCATCCCCTAACTGTGTATAAACAGTTTAGAACTGTCTGATTTGAACTTGTTGTAGTGATAAAAATGTTCTTATATCTGTGCTGTCTAGTATGGCTAGTGTGACTAAGAGACAATTTTATTTTTATTTCATTTAAATTCATTTATATTTAAATAGCCATATATGGCTAGTATGGCCCACCCGTATTGGATAGCAAAGCTTACAGCCCAGTGTGGTCATAAGGAAAAAAGTTCTAAAGATAAATAATTTGAAGATGACTTTAAAAGCAAATTCCTATTCAGGTGAAAGCAAGGAGAAGCAGGACTTAGCAGACCCTAGCAAAGCATAGTTTTGGGCAGGATGCTGACCTCAGTCTGAGGATTAGCCTTTAATTTATTGAACCAGAGTGGGGAAATAAGGCATGTCACTCGTAGACTGAGACTGTTATGAGCCCATATGCACCCTCAATCTGTCTTATTTTGATGGTTGCTTGCTAAGATAGTGGAACTTAAAGATGATAGCAGCCTAGGTCTATAAATCACCTTAAGGAGAAGAATGAACTTCCTCAAGCTTAGTGTCCACTAGAAGTAAATTTTTGTTGTGTTAAACTGTTGAGATTTGGGATATGTTTGTTACCAGCGCATGGGCTAGCCCAGCCTAATAAAGGGTTGTTTTCAGTCTTTTGCAGTTACGGCAATGCTGTCTGTAAGTTTGTCATAGCTTTTCTTCCAAGGAGCAAGCATCTTTTAATTTCATGGCTAGAGTCAATATCTGCAGTGATTTTGGAGCCCGAGAAAATAGTCTGTCATTGTTTCCATTGTTTCCCCATCTATTTGCCATGAAGTGATGGGACCGGATGCCCTGATCTTCATTTCTGGAATGTTGAGTTTTAAGCCAGCTTTTTCACTCTGCTCTTTCACCTTCATCAAAAAGCTCTTCAGCTTCTTCTTTGCTTTCTGCCATTAGGATGTGGTATCTTATGCATATCTGAGGTTATTGATATTTCTCCCAGCAATCTTGATTCCAGCTTGTGATTCATCCAGCCTGGCATTTTGCATGATGTACTCTGCATAGAAGTTAAATAAGCAGGAGTGACAATGTACAGCCTTGATGTACTGCTATCCTAATTTGGAACCAACCCATTGTTCCATGTCCAGTTTTAATTATTGCTTCTTGGCCTGCATACAGGTTTCTCAGGAGGCAGGTAAGGTGGTCTGGTATTCCCATCCCTTTAAAAATTTTCCAGTTTATTGTGATCCACGACAAAGGCTTTAGCATAGTCAGTGAAGCAGAAGTAGATGTTTTTCTGAAATTCCCTTGCTTTTTCTTTGATCCAGCGGATGTTAGCAATTTGATCACTGGTTACTCTGCCTTTTCTAAATCCAGCTTGTACATCTGGAAGTTTTCAGTTCACGTACTGTTGAAGCCTAGCTAGAAGGATTTTGAGCATTACCTTGCTAGCATGTAAAATGAATACAGTTTTCCAATAGTTTGAATGTTTTTTGACATTGCCCTTCTTTAGGGTTAGAATGAAAACTGACCTTTTCCAGTCCTGTGACCACTGCTGAGTTTTCCAAATTTGCTGGCATATTGAGTGCAGCACTTTCACAGCATCATTTTCTAAGATTTGAAATAGCTCAGCTGGAATTCTATCACCTGTACTAGCTTTGCTCGTAGTAATGCTTCCTAAGTCCCTCTTGACTTCACACTCCAGGATGTCAGACTAGGTAAGTGACCATACCATCATGGTTATCGAGGTCATTAAGACCTTTTTTGTATAATTCTGTGTATTCTTGCCATCTCTTCTTAATCTCTTCTGCTTTGGTTAGGTCCTTGCCATTTCTGTCCTTTTTTTTGCCCGTCTTTGCATGAAATGTTCCCTTGGTATTTTTCAGTTTTCTTCAAGAGATCTCTAGTCTTTCGGATTCTATTGTTTTCCTCTACTTGTTTACATTCTTTTCTTTATATTAGGAATCCTGGGAAAAGGGGAGTGAAGCATCCAGGGAGTGGTGGCCAGAATAACAGTGTAAATGGTTGCTCAGTTCCACTGTATTGTCCCTGAGGAAGTCATATAAAGTCATTCACGGGATCATTTTTAACAGGATGAGAAACAGGATCTGAGTCGGTGGGATCTCTCTGTTGCCACCACCATCGGTCATGGGTTCACTCCACAGCTAACTCCCTTGCACTACCAGATGGCACATATGAGGGTGCTGTGCTATCCCATGGCACTGTGCAGCTCAGGATGGAGAGGGGTGGTATTATGTTGCACCTGCATGACAACGTTGGCCACACCCGGTACTGGTTGTTGGGATAGCGGCTTGATAAGACACCTTGTAAGGCTAAAGAAAACAATTTTAAAAGATGCAAAAGTGGTATGGTATCTGGTAGAAAATCCCCTTTTTAAAAAAAAAATAGAGACCTTTCATTTCATGGAGAGTCTTTTCCACATTATTATTCTTCAGGAATGTCTTTGCTATGCTATTGCTCTTCGATGTAGATTTTAAAATTAACTGCCCAGTTTTTCACAAAACCCTTTTGGGACTTTGATTAGGATTGCTTTGAATCTGTAGATTAGTGTGAGGAAATGTGGCATTTGTGCATTATTGACTCTTTAAATTTATGTCCATTAGTATCTCACAGTGTATTTAGGTCTTCATGTCTTTAGTACATTTTTCCTCTATGCAAAGATTCTAGGCCCACAGTTTCCAACCTGTGCAAGGCATCCTGGAGTACCACACTGAGCTTAGAGGCACTGTGGGATCTTTTAAATTTTAGAGGGAAACGGTGATGGATGTCTGTTGGGCACAAGGTGAACATCCAGTTCTAGGAAGTCCCACAGTTTTCAACATTAGGTTGTGATACATTTGCTAAAGTCTGTCCTTATGAAATGGTTGCTGAGATCAGAAATAATGTAAATCAGTGTGGAACCAGAAATGAGTGTGAGTGGGGTCTGAGTTTTCAGAGGTTGTGCGTGTTTCCCTACGTGCCTGACTGAGAAAGAAAAAGTTGTTGTTGTTGTGTTTTTTTTTTCTTTTCATTTCATGTGTATTCAGGTTACTAAGTTATTAGGATAAGTGAAGGATGAATACCAATGAAGTTGTTTGGACTTAACTACTAAATCAGTGAAACTGTTAGGAATGTCTTTTAGCCTAGAGGTGCTGTGAAATGAGTACTGAGACGAGCAGGGACACCGTGTTTGGAAATTTCTGTTCCAGGAACCTCAGACTTGGTAATGGTATTATAAATGGTATATTTGCCCCCTCTCATTTCATTTTCTGCTTTTAGTGTGCACAAATGCAGTTGAATTTTGTGTATTCCTCTTCATCCTGAAAATTTGCTAAATTTGTGTTTATGCTAATAATTCATCGTAATTTTATTTGCAGTTTGTAGAGTCTTGTCATTTGTTTCTTCTAGTATAGCAGAGCATTGGAGAAAAAAGAATAAGCAGTAATAAAAATTGTTAATGTACAAATATACAAAATGATGTATTCAGAGAAGTCTAACTTCTAACTCAGTCCCTTTCATTTTATTCTTGCCCTCCAGCAAAATAACCATTAAAAAAGTTGTGGTTATTCTTCCATTAAAAATAGTAACAGTAGCCATGTGTGCGTGCTTGTGTATTGATACACCTCTCCCCCCCCCACTTAGGTAAGTGGTAGCATACTATAATACATTTTCCCCCCTTATCTTGCGTTTTCATCAGTTGTATATCCTGAGATTATTCCATGGCAATGTATACAGTGATTTCCTCCTTCAGTTTTATAGCTTCATAATACTAGAGTGTGTGATATACCACACTCAAGTAGATTCAACCAATCCCCTGCTTCTAGCTGTTTGAGATGCTTCTAGTCTTTTGCTGTTATAGATAATACAACAGTAACATCCTAGCATATATGTTTATTTGTATTTTTGCTAGTTTGTATGTGTTACAACTGTGTAAAAAGTATCTTATGTTTAAAATAGAACTATGCTCTAAGTTCAGATTATATATGTGTGTGTGTATCTTTTAAATTATAAATCAGAACACAGTGTAATATTGGTCCTAGCATCTCTTCTCACTAAGTACTAATAGAACCTCTTTTCATTCCTATTGGTGTTCATTTGTGCTTTCTTTGTTCCTTGGTTAATTTTGACAGAGGTATTTTACTAGTTTTGTCTAAGACAACTTTTTAGCTTTATTGATCTTCTCTATTGTATAATAATCTTCTATTCAGCAATTTCTGCTTTTATCTTAATTATTATTTTCTTCCTACTTAGGGTTTCTTTTGCTATTTTTGTTTGTGGCTTTGTTTTGCTTCTTAGGTTGGATGCTTAACTCATTAAATTTCAGTTCTTTTTTAAAGTAAAAATTCAAAACTGTGTCATTAAATGCTTTAATCACATCCTGCAAGGTATATGTTGGGGGCGGAGTCAAATATAACTAACATAAAATTTCCAGTTTTTTAGGTATATACTTCATTGGCATTAAGTACATTTGCAGCCTTGAGTGACTGTTACCACTGTCCATTTCCAACACCTTTTCATTATCCCAAATGCAAGCTACCTTACTAAACAATAACTTCCTGTTTCACAATCCCCCACCCCAGACCTTGGTGAACTCTATTCTACTTTCTGTCTCTTGAGTTTGACCAAATAGCGAAATTCTCATATAAGTGAAATTTTACAGTAATTGTCCTTTTGTCTGGCTTATTTTACTTAATATGTTCATAGTCATCCTTGTTAGAGCATGTATCAAATTTCACCTCTTTTTAAAGCTAAATAATACTCTACCTGCACCACCTTTTGTTTATCCTAGTCCTGCAATTTTATCATTCTCATTCAATTCTTAGTATTTTCTGATTGCCATTGTATCTATTTTTAACCCTAAGTCTTTAAGAGATGTTTTAAATTTTCAAAGTCATGAAGTGTTCTTCTAGTTATCTATTTGTTATTCATTTCGAACTTAGTTGATTTTGGTTAAGAGTATATAGTGATTCCAATCTTTTGAAGATTTTCTGTCTCTCATAATGTATTTATTTTAACCTTATTCTTGAAAGATAGTTTTGTTTTGTTGGCATCTTTTTCTCTCAATATATTGAGGATATTGAGGATATTCCAATGTCCTCTTGCTTTCATTGTTAGTATCAAAAAGTAAGCTGAAAGTCCAACCTGCCACTTCTGTGAGGTTTATCCTTTTTTCTCCTCTGACCATATTAAGAACTTTTTGATCTTAATTTCACTATGATGTCTTAACTTTGATGTGCACAGATTACATTTTATCCTGCTTTTGATTCATTAGGTTTCTTAAACTTACCGATTTGTGTCCTTCACCTGCTCTAGAAAGTTCTCACCTCTAATTTATCTGGTGAGTGAGTTCCTCATTCATTCTGTCTTCTCCTTCTGGAACTTCAAGTAGATGTATCTTAGGTTATCTAGCCCGCTCCTTTTACTTGTACACTTTCTCTCTCTTTGTCTCTTTGTACTGCAGTCTCGATACTTGACATGTATCTTCCACTTCACTAACCCTCTTCTGCTGAGTCCATGCTGCTCTTTACTTCAAATGTCAAGTTTTAATTTTTACTGAGAGTTCTGTATGGTGGTTTTTCATATTTGCTTTTCCCCCCCTGCTTTTATGTTTGAGCTTCTTACACATATTCTGTGTCAGGTTATTTCACATCTGCTTCACCAGTGTGTTTTGGTTAGTTGTCAGTCATGCTGTGTTGTTTGTGTTCTGAATTTTCCTATGAGCTGCTCCTTTTCCTTAGAATTTGATTTTTGGGTATTTTTTGAGACCTGTGTTGAAGTTGCTTCCTCCCAAAGAGGCTTTGTATTTATATGTGATTCTGTCATTCACCAGGGAGTGCTGCCAACATGGCCACAATTCAATTAAACCTGTTTGGAATTTGAGGGGACCTCATAGGTCTCATCTGCCTGCAGTGAAGGAGACCTGGATTCGATTTCTTGGTCGGGAAGATCCCCTGAAGAAGGAAGTGGCAATCCACTCCAGTATTCTTGCTTGGAAAATCCCATGGACAGAGGAGCCTGGTGGGCTTCAATCCACGGGGTCGCAAGAGTTGGACATGATTTAGCGACTAAACCAGCACCACCATAGGTCCTGTGGATTTCAGACCACAAATGTACATTTTGTTGTTAGGATTTCTTTAGGGATTCCCCGTTGCCCTGCACTCCTTTTGTTATCGCTGTGCTCTGGATACCTGAGATTTCCTTGTTCCCTTCTGTGCAGAGGGATATACTACATATTGATTTAATTTCATATAGATTACAACTTTTAGGTCCTAGCCTTATGTGGAAGGGACTCCAGTTTTGGCAAGCTCTGGGTTTTATCACCTATTCCCTGTGACAGCCATCAAAGTAGAACTTTAGTCAGAATTCCACTGAGAATAACAGGCTTGATAAATGGCTTACTCTATTGTTCCTAGTTTCACTGTGCTTTGACTGTATGGCAATATCCCTTTCATCTTATCCATGCACACTTAAAGATTTGTTACATTATCCAACCCTGTATTTATTTGAGTTTGAGGCAAAGTTCTTTTTGTCTTTCCTTTATTCTTTNGTTCCCTGTGACAGCCATGAAAGTAGAAGTTTAGTCAGAATTCCACTGAGAATAACAGGCTTGATAAATGGCTTACTCTATTATAGTTCCTAGTTTCACTGTGCTTTGCACTGTATGGCAATATCCCTTTCATCTTATCCATGCATACTTAAAGATTTGTTACATTATCCAACCCTGTATTTATTTGAGTTTGAGGCAAAGTTCTTTTTGTCTTTCCTTTATTCTTTATCAGTGCCCCGATTATTTTCAACAGCTCTTCCCCTCTTGAGTCTTTTTCCTTTTTGACTTTGCGACACATAAGCCTGATGTTACGACCATTACCACCAAATGAAAACACTCCTTTCTGATTTATGAACTCTTCTTTCACAGCCTGTGTTGATATCCTCTTAAGGTGATTTGGGATATTTTCATTAATGCTTTTGCTCTCAAAGATAATTTGAGGCTTTTAATAAATTTAGTAATTTCTACTAGTTGGACTGACTGGTTCCAGACAACACTCCTTTTTTCGTTTCTGTTGTGTATTAGGCTTCCCCTCTTCTCCTTCAGTAGACAATTGAGGAATTGTTTATCTTTGAGTTGTGTCACAATTAAACAATGATCCTGTTAGAAGAGTACAGTGTGTTTTGGGCATGTTTTTTGTTTCGCCTACTTGTTTTTCACTGAAAAGTAGCAGAAAGTGAAACAGTTTGGAGAGAGGCATTATTTATCTTTTTGTCCTTTTAAAATATATATATATTTCTGAGTAATGGTGGAGTAAAAAATTGGTAAATCATTATTTTATAATGAAATGTTTTTTATTTTGTTGATTCTCCCAAAATATAATACATAACCTTATCACATCATCATTTGGTGCTTTTTAGGCATTTGACTCTGTTAGTAGAAGAAATAAACAAAAAATACACTGCTTTATGGAAAAGGACTAAAGACTAAGGCCATGAATTGGCTGTTGGGGGAAAAGTAAACATCTTTCCAAAGATATTTTTGTTAATATAGGATAGTTGATATGTCATCTAGTGAAGTGCTGTTTCATATAAGAACTAGTAACCTCGGGAAAAACAATATTTCATCTGGGGACAGAGTGTAGTAATACAAATCAGTAAACATTATTATTTGATAGATGGGAGGATCTGAATTAAAGGAAATAGAATAGTAGTAATAGCAGCAGCAGCAACAGCAGCAGTATAATCCCTTCTTTTTTCAGTTTAATTTTTATTTCATATTAGAATATAGTTGATTTACAGTGTATTAATTTCAGGTGTGTAACTAAGTGTTCTAGTTATACATGTATATATTTCTACTCTTTTTCGGGTTCTTTTCCCATATAGGTTATTACAGAATACCGAGTAGAGTTTTCTGTTGATTATATGTATTTTTATATGGTAGTGTGTATATGTTAATCCCAAACTCCTACTAATTTATCCTTCTTCCCCACCTTTCCCCATTGGTAACCACAAGTTTGTTTTCTGTGTCTTTAAGTCTGTTACTATTTTGTAAATAAGTACATTTATATCATCTTTTAAAATTCCATATACAAGTGATAATGGTATTTGTCTTTGTCTGTCTTACTTCACTTAGTATAATAATCTCTTTTGCTGCAAGTGGCATTATTTAGTCTTTTTATGACTGAGTAATATTCCTTTGTGTATATGTATCATGTCGTCTTTATCTACTTATCTGTAGATGGACAGTTAGGTTGCTTCCATGTCTCGACTGTTGTAAACAGCACTGCGATGAACACTGGGGTTGCATGTATCCTTTCAAACCTAGGTTTTCTCTAGCTACAGGCTCAGGAGTGGGATTACTGGATCATATGGTAGTTTTATTTTTAGTTTTTTAAGGAACCTTCAACTGTTTTCCATAATGGCTGTACCAATTTATATTCCCACCAACAGTATGGGAGGGTTCCCCTTTCTCCACATCCTTTCAAGTATTTATTGATAATGACCATTCTGAG
The DNA here is from genome assembly GCA_006410735.1 of Raphicerus campestris. Classification (NCBI taxonomy): domain Eukaryota; kingdom Metazoa; phylum Chordata; class Mammalia; order Artiodactyla; family Bovidae; genus Raphicerus; species Raphicerus campestris. The sequence goes on from SJYW01005891.1 coordinate 530,418, forward strand.
TGGTGTGAAGAGATATCTCATTGTAGTTTTGATTTGCATTTCTCTAATAATTAGCAGTGTTGAGCATCTTTTCCTGTGCCTCTTGACAATCTGTATATCTTCTTTGGAGAAATATGTATTTATTGACTAGATCTTCTGCTCTCCTGTTTTTTTTTGGCCACACAGCTTGCAAGATCTTAGTTCCCCAACCAACAATTGAATCTGAGCCCCCTGCTGTGGAAGCACAGAGTCCCGTTGTACCGTCAGGAAATTCTCCTATTCATATTTTTAAAATATTAGTTATTTATTTATTTTTGGTCATGCCAGGTCTTCATTGCTGCATGGGGTTTTCTGTAGTTGCGACAAGTGGGGGCTACTCGCTAGTTGCGGTGCACAAGCTTCTCCTTGAGGTGGCTTATCCTCTTGCAGAGCATGGGCTCTAGGGCGGGAGGGCCTCAGTAGTTGGGGCACATGGGCTCAGTAGTTGCAGCTCCCAGGCTCTAGAGCATAGGCTCAGTAGTTGTGGCATACAGACTTAGTTGCCTCTTTAGCATGTGGGATCTTCCTGAATTAGAAATCAAACCCGTGTCTCCTGCATTGGCAGGTAGATTGTTTACCACTGAGCCACTAGGGAAGCCCCCCTGTCCATTTTTTGATTGGGTTGTTTGTTTTTTGATATTGAGCTCATGGGCTGTTTGTAAATTTTGGATTAATCCCTTGTCAGTTGCATCATTTTTGCAAATGTTTTTTTACCATCTGTAGGTTGTCTTTTCATTTTGTTTATGGTTTCTTTTGCTATGCAAAAGCTTTTAAATTTAATTAGAACCCTATTTGTTTATTTTTGCTTTTATTCTCGTTACTCTGGAAGGTGGGATCCAAAAAGATATTGTCTCAGTTTATGTCAGAGTGTTCTGCCTATTTTTTCCTCTAAGAGTCTTATAGTATCTGGTCTTAGATTTAGCTCTTTAATCCATTTTTATGTTTATTTTTATGTTGGGTGTTAGAGAATGTTCTAATTTCATTGTTTCACATGTAGCTATTCAGGTTTACATGTAGCTATTCAGTTTCCCCAGCACCACTGATGGAGGAGACTGTATAATCTTTTGCTTTTGAATTGCTTGAAGTCTTGGGTAGGAACACATTTAAAATAATAATTAATGATGCACAGTTGTAATTCATTGCCAAAGAATGTTCTGATATATTAATGTAATTAAGAAAAAAACGAGATAAAGAGTTGTTAGTAAGCTTGAATTCTGGTCTTAGTTCTGTTAATAATTAAATTTGTGTGACTTTAGGTAAACTGCTTACATTTTGGTGAGTCAGATTCTTCACAAATAAAATAAGGAAATGGACCAAATGAATTCCAGTCCAACTTTAATACTCTTTGGATTTATTTTCCTATGTAACTTGTTTTAAGAGGATGTGAGGGATCTTTTTGAACAGGGACAAACAAGCATGACCTTACATGGGAAATAATTTTTACTGAGCATTTGGATGGGTAAGAGAAAAGGATAAAGATTTAAGAATGGAGAAATATATACTCAAAGATGATTTAAGGCGAGAAAGTCTTGATATGTTTGGAAAACATGAAGCATAGGATTTATGTGCATTCATATGAGATCAGATTTATTGGTTAGTAAATGGCTTTACATGGGAGAGTTTAGTAACTGCTGAAGAAGATAGTCAGGAAGAGTGTTATCATGTGTTACTTTTAGTCAGCCAGTTCTTTCTCTAAACAAAAACTGAATGTAAAGAAACTCTGGGAAGCTAGTTATGGCTTCTTCTAACTGCTTCCTCTGAACAGCAGCTGAAGACAAGAGATTCTTTAGAGATCTGAGATGACGTGATCAAGTCCTCAGCCAGGCTAATGGCAGAGTCATCAGTGTTTTATCAAGGGTCATGCTTTTGTTCACTAATATCTAATCACTTATGAGGCATACTACTTAGAATTATCAACATTGGATGTGTCATCTTGAATAATTTTATTAGGGACATATGTGACTCAAAATTTAGGTTTTGTTAAAGCATGTGTTGCCTAACAGGGTGCGTCATGTTAATTGGGATTTCCTTGCAACATAGCTCTTTTAACTTTCTAATGTAAATAAAGAAGAAAGTTCTGAAACAGACAGCACGTTAGCGCCTCTTGGTTTTATTGAACCGAATTTGTGCAGAATATGTTAAAAATTACTCATAAAATATTAAAAATAGGGACTTCCCTGGTGGTCCAGTGGTTAAGACCTCACCTTCTGATGCAAGGGGTGCAAGTTCAATCCCTGGCCAGGGAGCTAGGATCCCATATGCCTTGCGGCCGGAAAATCAAAACATAAAACAGAAACCATATTCTAACAAATTCAATAAAGACTTTAAAAATGGTCCACATCAAAGAAAATATTTTAAAAAAATATTAAAAATAGAGCAGTAAAGAAAGTTTTTTTTTTTTTAATAACCAAAGTATAAGGGCTGTGTTCTGAAATGTGCCTTGTTAACGTTGTTTGCTTTAGGGCTTCTCTGGTGGCTCAGCTGGTAAAGCATCTGCCTGCAATGTGGGAGACCTGGGTTTGAAAACTGGGTTGGAAAGATTCCCTGGAGAAGGGAACTGCTACCCACTCCAGTATTCTGACCTGGAGAATTCCATGGACTATATAGTTCTTCGGGTCACAAAGAGTCCAACACAACTGAGGGACTTTAACTTTCAATGTTGTTAGCTTTAGAGTTTGGTGGTGGTGGTTTTCATATAAATGGCAATTAGGCTTTCTGGGTTTTGTCAGTCAATGTCTTTCTGAGTTTTGTTACAAAAAAAGCAGTATAGTAATTACCTCTGCATATGTATAGGTTTTTAACTGTATTCAATATTTGATTAGGCTTTTGTGCCCCAACTTGAAAGTTTAGCCATTGATTACCTTTTCATATGTCAAAAATGTATTCTATAGAATACAGGAGGAAATAAATATGGTCTTCTGCTGCCTCAGTAGCACATTAGAAAAAAAATGGGGAATCTGAGGGAACAGGGGTGCACACTGAAGTAGCAGTTCTCAAAGAGTAGTCTGTGGCACTCTTGGGCTCTGTGAGTTAAAACTTTTTTTCATAATAATACTAAAGTATTCTTTGCCTTTTTACACAGTGTTGACATATGTGTTGATGATGCAAAAGCAGTGATGGGTAAAACACAGTTCATTCATTTATCTTGTTTAGCAAAATGGGAAGTACGCATAAGGTTCTTATGAAGTATGAAATGATTGTCTTACCAATTATGTTACTGAGCCCTTTTTCCTGGACCACCATTTTTATTTGGAAGAATGACAGACCCACTGAACAATTCTAGTTGTTCAGACTTAGATATTTGGCAGAAATTTTCTTGAAAATGAATAATGTGACAGAATATAAAGCAAGAGAGTTCCAGAAAACCATCCACCTCTGCTTTATTGACTATACCAAAGCCTTTGACTGTGGGGATCACAGCAAACTGTGGAAAATTCTTGAATAAGAGATGGGAACACCAGACCACCTTATCTGCCTCCTGAGAAATCTGTATGCAAGTCAAGAAGCAACAGTTAGAACTGGACATGGAACAACAAACTGATTCCAAATCGAGAAAAGAGTATTCAAGACTGTATGTTGTCACCCTGTTTATTTAATTTCTATGCAGAGTACATCATGAGAAACGCTGGGCTGGAAGAAGCACAAGCTGGAATCAGGATTGCTGGGAGAAGTATTAATAACCTCAGATATGCAGATGACACTACTCTTATGGCAGAAAGCGAAGAGGAACTAAAGAGCCTCTTGATGGATGTGAAAGAAGAGAGTGAAAAAGCTGGCTTAAAGCTCAGCATTCAAAAAAAGAAGATATGGCATCCAGTCCCATCACTTTATGGCAAACAGATGGGAAAACAATGGAAACAGTGAGAGACTTTCTTTTCTTGTGCTCCAAAATTACTGCAGATGGTGATTGCAGCCTTGAAATTGAAAGATGCTTGCTCCTTGGAAGAAAAGCTATGACAAACCTAGACAGCATATTAAAAAGCAGAGACATTACTTTACTGACAAAGGTCCATCTAGTCAAAGCTATAGTTTTTCCAGTAGTCATATATGGATGTGAGAGTTGGACCATAAAGAAAGCTGAGATCAAAGAATGGATGCTTTTGAACTGTGGTGTTGGAGAAGACTCTTTGAGAGTCCTTTGGACTGCAAGGAGATCCAACCAGTCAATCATAAAGGAAATGAGTGCTGAATATTCATTGGAAGGACTGATGCTGAAGCTGAAGTTCCAATACTTTGGCCACCTGCTGCAAAGAACCGACTCATTGGAAAAGACCCTGATGCTGGGAAAGATTGAAGGCAGGAGGAGAAGGGGACAACAAAGGATGAGATGGTTGGATGGCATCACCAACTTGATGGACATGAATTTGAGCAAGCTCTGGAAGTTGGTGATGAACAGGGAAGCCTGGCATGCTGTAGTCCATGGGGTCACAAAGAATTGGACATGACTGAGCAACTGAACTGAATTGATAAAACTTAAATTTTTAAATGAAAGTTAGAATTTTAGAAAGCTTATATTTGCTTTCTTGAATTTGAGAATTTCCCAACACTTAGACTTTTCTGATGAGATCAGTGGTGATATTAATGAATGTGATTTTGTTTTTATTATATAATCAAATGTGTTAACATTGGAATATCTTAATAATTGAGCCAGTATTTTCCAGATAATCAATTCATGACATTACAAAATGGATAAAAGATCCATTCAGGGACTTCTCTGGTGGTCCAGTGGCTAAGACTCCATGCTCCCAATGCAGGGGGTCTGGATTTGATCCTTGGTGAGGGAACTAGATCCTACATGCAGCAACTAAAGATCCTGTACACTGCAACTAAGACCCCCTGCAGCCAAATAAATAAATATTAGAAAAGAAAAAAAAAAGATCTGTTCAAAGAAAAATCAATGGGTTTAATGTAACAGGGTACAAAAAATTTATTCCTGTGATTTCAGAGTCCATAGCCAACCTTAAGGTTGAGTTTGGTGTAGTATCAAGAATGTTTACAATTATCTGAAAACTATTAAAATGCACTGCATATCTGTGTAAGACCAGATTTTCTTTATATATTCCAACTGAAACATAACACAACAAATTGAATGCAGAAGGAGATGTGAGAATCCAGTGTCTTCTACTAATCCAGATTTTTAAAAGATTTGCAGAAATGGTAGCTACTGCCACTTTTCTCTATATATTTTCTTTTGGAAGATGTTATTTTTCATGAAAATGTTACTTAAATGAAATAAATATTTAAGTAACTTATTTTATTTTCTCATTTGAATATAGACAGCTCTAGCTCACATAAACAAAAATTGAGATATGCAGTAATTTTTAAGTGTGTGAAGGGATCTTGAGATCAAAATGTTTGAGAACTGCTACGTTGAAGAAACAGAGTGGCTTTTAATATTCATGTGTTGGAAACAGATGTTGGTAAAAGACGTAACCTAACTTAAATATATATGTGCTGCTCTTTCCCAGTAGATGAACTCTTGGAGAAAATTTTAAGTCCTCTTCTTTTCTCCAACTTCTTGCGTAGACTTATATAAATAATATTATAGTAGGAATAGCATTAATATTTATGTTGCTCAGTCTTTCAGTTGTGTCTGACTCTGCGACCCCACAGACTGCAGCACGCCAGGCTTCCCTGTCCTTCACTATCTCCTGGTATTTGCTCAGACTCATGTTCATTGAGTTGATGATGCCATCTAGCCATCTTATCCCCTGTTGCTCCTCCTCCTCATGTCCTCAGTCTGGTCCAGCATCAGGATTTTTTCCAAGAAGCTGGCTCTTTGCATCAGGTAGCCTGTATTGGAACTTCAGCATCACTCCTTCCAGTGACTGTTCAGGATTGATTTCCTTTAGGATTCACTGGTTTGATCTCCTTGCTGTCAAAGGGACTCTCGAGAGTCTTCTTCAGCACCACAGTTTGAAAGCATCAGTTCTTCGGTGCTCAGCCTTCTCAGCTGGTAAAAGCATCTGCCTGCAATGTGGGAGACCCAGGTTCATTCCCTGGGTTGGGAAGATCCCCAGGAGAAGGAAATGGCAACCCACTCTAGTACTCTTGCCTGGAAAATTCCATGGACGGAGGAGCCTGGTAGGCTTAACAGTCAATGGGATCACAATGACTGAGCGACTTAACTTTGCACCTTTTGTACAGCCTTCTTTATGGTTCAGTTCATGTCCGTACATGGCTGCTGGAAAAACCATAAATTTGGCTATACGGACCTTTGTAGGCAGTGATGTCTCTGCTTTTTAATACATTGTCTAGGTTTGTCGTATCTTTTCTTCTAAGGAGCAACCGTCTTTCAATTTCATGGCTGTAGTCACTATCTGCAGTGATTTTGGAGCCCAAGAAAATAAAGTCTGTTATTATTTCCATTTTTCCCCATCTATGTGCCATGAAGTGATGAGACTGTAACCATGATCTTAGTTTTTTGAATGCTGAGTTTTAAGCTAACTTATTCACTCTCCTCTTTCACCTTCATCAAGAGATTCTTTAATTCCTCTTCACTTTTTGCTGTAAGGGTGCTGTCGTCTGCCTCAATATCTGAGGTTATTGTTATTTCTCCTGGCATCTTGATTCCAGCTGGTGCTTCATCCAGCCCAACATTTCACATGATGTACTCTGCACAGAAGTTAAATAAGCAGTGTGACAGTATACCACCTTGGCATACTCCTTTCCCAATTTTGAACCAGTCCATTGGTCCATGTCTGATTCTGACTGTTGCTTCTTAGCCTGCATACAGGTTTCCCATGAGGGAGGTAAGGTGATCTGGTATTCCCATCTTTTTAAGAATTTTCTACAGTTTGTTGTGATCCACACAGTCAGAGGCTTTAGTATAGTTAATGAAGCAGAAGTAGATGTTTTTCTGAAATTCTCTTGCTTTTTCTATGACCTAGTGGATGTTGGCAGTTTGATCTCTGGTTCCTCAGCCTTTTCTAAATCCAGCTTGTACATCTGGAAGTTCTTCGTTCACATACTGTTGAAGCCTAGCTATAAGGATTTTCAGCATTACTTTGCTAGCATGTAAAATGAACACAGTTGTGCAGTAGTTTGAATATTCTTTGGCATTATCCTTCTTTGGGATTGGAATGGAAACTGACCTTTTCCGGTCCTCTTGTGGCCTCTGCTGAGTTTGGCAAATTTGCTGGCATGTTGAGTGCAGCGCTTTCACAGCATTATCTTCTAAGATTTGAAATAGCTCAGCGGAATTCCATCACTTCCACTAGCTCTGTTCATAGTGATGCTTCCTAAGGCGCACTTAACTTCACACTCTGTGATGTCTGGCTCCAGGTTAGTGATCACATCATTGTGGTTACCTGGGTCATTAAGTCCTTTTTTGTACAGTTCTTCTGTGTATTCTTGGCACTTCTTAATTTCTTCTAATTCTGTTAGGTCCTTGCCGTTTCTGTCCTTCACTGTGCCAGTCTTTGCATGAACTGTTCCCTTGGTGTCTCTGATTTCCCTGGAGATATCATCTGTTGTTTTTCCATGGTTCTTTGCATTGATCACTTAACAAGGCTTTCTTATCTCTCCTTGCTATTCTTTGGAACTCTGCATAATCTTTATCAGGTAGATAACTCCTTTTAAAAATTGAGATTATAATTCACATATCTGAAATGTACCACTTTAAAGTGTGCAATTCAGTGGTTTTAACATATTCATAAAGTTGTGTGACCGTTACTAATGTCTGATCCCAGAATATTATCATTTCCCACAAAGTCACATCCCATTCCCCTCACACCCTAGCATCCACCAATATACTCTCTACCTCTGTGGATTTCCCTGTTCTGAACATTTTATATTAGTGGAATCATATAATTTATGATCTTTTTGTGTCTGGCTTTTTTCATTTATGTTTTCAAGGTTTATTTCATGTTGTAGCATGTATCGGTTTCTCTGGTAGCTCAGCTGGTAAAGAATCCACCTACAGTGTAGGAGACCCTGGTTTGATTCCTGGGTCAGGAAGATCCCTTGGAGAAGGGATAGGCCACCCACTCTTAGTAGTCTTGGTCTTCCCTGGTGGCTCAGATGGTAAAGAATCCACCTGCAATGTGAGAGACCTAGTTTTGATCCCTGGTTTGGGAAGATCCCTTGGAGGAGGGCAAGGCAACCCACTCCACTGTTCTTGCTTGGAGGATCCCCATGGACAGAGGAGCCTGATGGGCTACAGTCCATGGGGTCACAAAGAGTTGGATACAACTGAGTGACTAAGCACAGCACACACAGCATGTGTCACTACTTGATTCTTTTTTGTGGCCAAACAGTATCCCTTTGTTTGTAATATAGGTAAGATACATTTTGTCTTTCTGTTCATCTGTTAATATTTTGTTTTTCTTTCCTCTTTTGGTTTTTTACAATTAATGCTGCTGTGAACATTCACATGCACATTTTTGTGCAGACATGTTTTCAGTTCTCAGGCATATACTGAAAGTGGAATTGCTAGGTCATATGGTAGATTAGTTTATATTTGACTTTTTGAGGAACTTATTTATTCCTTTTTTAATAGTTCTTATTCTAAAATAATTTTATATTTACAGAGAGATTACAAAGATAGTAAATTTCCTGTATAACTAGCACTCATCTTCCTTTGATACTAATGTTGCATAGACGTAAAATCTATTTCAAAGCAAATATGCCAACACTGATACATTATTAAGTAAATTCTAGATTTTACTTGAACTTCACCAGTTTTTTCACTGATGTCTTTTTTTTTTTTTTTTTTTTTTTTGATTCCAGGATACCACAGTATCGTGTCTCCTAAGATTCCTCTGTTCTAGGACAGTTTCCCTGTCTGTTTTTCATGTTCTTGACAGTTTTGAGAAGTATTGATTAGGAATTTTGTAGTGTATCTCTTAATTTGGGTTTATCTGATTTTTTTCCCCCGTGATTAGACTGAAGTTACGGGTTTGGAGAAGAATACCAGAGGTGAATTGTGCTCCCCATCACATTAGCTCAGAAGATGAGTGATATACTTGTGACTTATCACTGGTAATCTTAACCTTGATCCCATGGTTAATGCCAGACTTTTCCACTGTGTTATTTTCTTCTTTCCACACTCTATTCTTTGGAAATGAGTCACCAAGTCTAGCCTACACTCAGGTGGAGCAGGAGGTTAAATTCCAACTCCTAGAAGGGAATGTATCTATATATATGTTACTTGGAATTCTTTTGTAAGGAAGATTTGCCTCTCCCCCATTTTATTTATGTATTCAGGTTTTTGTGTCTATATGAATGATGTATATTGATTTTATACTTTGGATTATAATCTGATATTAATTTATTGATTTTATTGCACCAAACATTCCAGTATTCTAGTATTCTGGGAGCTCTTTCTTATGCCTTTTTGACATGCCCTCATCCTTTATAAGTACTTCCTTATCTTTTGACAGTGTAAGATAACAGTAGACTCATCTTGTATAATATTTTCCCTGTCTAGGTCTAGAACCAGCCATTTCTCCAAGAAACTCTGAAGCACAGCTTAAGACCTAAGGTCGCGCACTTAAGTAAATGGTAGAACTAGGATTCCAACCAAAGCAATCTGATTCCACACTTATGCTCATAACTGTAATACCAGACAGCATGCAGCTGAAGGCGCACTGTCAGTTTTTAGTCATCTTCCGTTTATGACCCAGTCTTAAGTATAGAAGTTGTAGTCAGTTTACAGTTAGTAATTATTGTGCTCAGTTTTATATTGATCCTTTTTAAACCACAGCTATGATGATTATAATCAAGTTTGAAAACTACTTCTTAATCACAGATGGCCACTGTTAATGTTTTGGTGCATTTTCTTCTATAAATGCATGCAACTGGATTTTGGAGTTTTGTTATATTATCCTGGGTTTTAAATTTAACTTGTGTAAGTAGGAGCAATTCACAGTGTAATCAAAATCTCAGTGTGCAGTTTCCATATTGTAACTAGTGATTAAGATAAAAGCAAGCTTGTTGTTGTTCAGTCGCCAAGTTATGTCCGATTTTTCACGACCCCATGGACCATAGCGCACCAGGCGTCCCTGTCCCTCACCATCTCCTGGAGTTTGCCCAAGTTCATGTGCCTTGAGTCGGTGATGCCATTCAGCCTCTCATCCTCTGTAGTCCCCTTCTCCTGCCCTCAGTCTTTCCCAACATCAGGGTCTTTTCCAATGAGTCACCTGTTTGCATCAGGTGGCCAAAGTACTGGAATCTCAGCTTCAGCATCAGTCCTTCCAATGAATATTTGGGGTTGATCTCCTTTAAGATTGGCTGGTTTGACCAATACAGTATACTAATGCATATATATGGAATTTAGAAAGATGATAATGACGCCCCTATATGTGAGACAGCAAAAGAGACACAGATGTTAAGAACAGAGTTTTGGACTCTGTGGGAGAAGGCGAGGGTGGGATGATTTGAGAGGGTAGCACTGAAACGTGTATATTATTATATGTGAAGTGGATCGCTGGTCCAGGTTCGGTGCATGAGACAGGGTGCTCAGGGATAGTGCACTGGGGTGACCCTGGGGGATGGGAGGGGGTTTCTGGATGGGGAACACGTGTGTGCCCATGGCTGATTCATGTCAATGTATGGTAAAAGCCACTCCAATATTGTAAAGTAATTAGCTTCCAATTAAATAAAAAGAAAAAAAAAAAGATTGGCTAGTTTGATCTTGCTTTCCAAGGGATTCTTAAGAGTCTTTTCCAGTACCATAGTTTGAAAACATCAATTCTTCAACACTCTGCCTTTTTTGTATAAAAAGGCAAAAAAATGAGCTTCTCTAGAATTAATCTGTTTTGTCTTAATGTTTGGTCACATCAAAGCTGAACGTCTGTCTTGGTTTATCAGTTCATCAAGTAATCGACAGGATGTGACTAGTTTGGTTTGGAAGAATCATCTGACTGTATGTTATCTACACTGCCTTCTTAGATAGCAAGCACCCTCATTTCTTTGATCACCAGTAGTTGAATTTCACTTCAGACAGTCTTTCTCTTTTCTCCAGCTGGTTACCTCCAGAAATGTTTATTTTCCTCTTTACCTTCTTTCTCTTTTGTAGGCTGAAAAATAACTGTTATATGACATATAAATTATACAGTAGTGGTTTCACCTACTCCTGTCAAGGAAAACAAAAGCTATAAAATTTGGAGTGGAATTAGGTATAATTCTTCATCCCTCAATTCGTCTCAAATTATATCTACTTTTCTTGGCATACTGACATTTTAGACTAAATAAAAAATTTTTTTTAATTATTTTTAATTTTATCTAAAACCAGTTGCATTCTTTTCATTGTACATATACAAAGTTTTGTTGGGTTGCGTGTATCAAGTTGTGTTATTTCAAATTAGGATCTAACTGCCAATTAAAATCTTGTTTAGGAGGACATTGTGTTATTTCCTAGTTATACAGTTTGGTATCAGAACTCATAAGTTAGGAATCTCTTCTCTTTTACTGCTGATTTTAAATGTGTGTGATCTACTTTTTTAAAAAGACATAAAATAGATGTGTATATGTAAATAAAGTTGACATTTCCACTTTACTAGCCATGTGGATAAGGAGAGTAACTGGACGGCCTGGAGAGGACATCATAGGATGACAGAACCTTGGGGTTTGGCCAAACTCTGGATTTACTTTTGTCAGTGTTTCCTGACTTGCAGAGGCCTAACCTATGTAGTTAGATGTTCAGATTTTCAGAGAAACCACATAGTGTACCAGTGGCATGTTCTGGTGCTTTACCAAAGTTTGTATGGGGGTTAAATTGTAACCACAAGGCTAGTGAACATGAATCAGATTTGGAGGCTGTTGGTTGATATTTATTAATTAATAGCAAGCATTCTGTCTGCTCTGGAAGTGAACCTGTCAGAGACATATATCCTGTTATTGCCTGGTCAGGACATAGTCTTCTTGGAATTTTTTTTTTTTTTTAAGACTTCATGTTATCTGTCTGTTCATTGGAACACTTAACTCTTACTATTCAGTTAGTATTCTCTGATATGTCAGTGTCATCATGCTTTCTAAAAATTATCTTAGTCCTCTTTTTAACAGGATATGACTTTTCAAAGATTCTCTTAGTTCCCTGTTTACCAGCTTTGTTAGGGGAGATTGCCTGACTTAAGCCAATTTCATCTCTTGTTTTACAACTTTAAATGGATAACTTTTTTAAATTTGAAATTGAGGAGGGGATTATTACTGACTTGTGTTTGTCCATACTATTTTTTACCTTGTTGTTGACTGTATTTTTTTGCCTGTCTGTTTCAGGCCGTATCATAATTCTGAATCATGTCTGATAACGGAGAACTGGAAGACAAGCCTCCGGCGCCCCCGGTGCGAATGAGCAGTACTATTTTTAGCACTGGAGGCAAAGACCCTTTATCAGCCAATCACAGTTTGAAACCTTTGCCTTCCGTTCCAGAGGAAAAAAAGCCCAGGAATAAAATCATCTCTATATTTTCAAGCACAGAGAAAGGTAAATAGCTACTGTGGTTTCAAGAGTCTCAGTTACTATGTTTTGGTTTTGATGTTTTCTTAATTAAGTATAATAAGCTGATATCTTTTATGGTGCAAACGATAAACGTACAGTTGATGGTAGTAAATGGGCACTATTAGGAAGGCTAGTTTGGGACTTCCCTGGAGGTCCAGTGGTTAGGACTGTGTGCTCTCCCTGCTCAGGGCCAAGTTCACCTGGCTGGGGAACTGAGATTCTGTAAGCCGCGCTGTGCAGAAAAAAGAAAGACAGACTAGCTTATTTCAAACTGTAACAGAAAAGAATAAAACGAAAGTTGTTGCTCATCCTGCTTGTTAGGTCCAGTGAATTTCTGTTCTCTCCTTCATTTTCTAAAACTTCGACCACAGTTCATGGCTTCCCAGCTTTAATGCAAATCATGATATTTGAGAAAGACTTAATAGAAGAATGAAGTATACAGTCTACAGTCTCCTGACTCCAATCTCAGGAGGTAGCTTTGGTTTGGAATTAAGAGTTTTTCTGACTTTTCAGTAGTACTGATAATGGCTTTTTATCATGTATTCTGTAACACCCTCAGATTCTTCTGGGGCTGCACTCAGTAATCAACATACTAACGTATCTTCCATAAATAAGAATTTAGTCCAGTGTTTCTCTTCTTCAGTAAGGTTGACATTTGGAAGCAAAATAATGCTTTGTTGCAGGAGTCTGCCTGGTGTACTATAGAATGTTAAGCACCATTCCTAGCTTTTATGTGTTAGATGTTAAAAGTAGCACCTCCTACCCAGTAGTAAAAACTGAAAAATTCTCCAGACATTGCCAAATTCCCCTATGGGACAAAGTTGGCTCTAGTTGAGAACCACTGGTCTAGTCATGCAAAATGGGATAAAGAGTGTAAATTGTCTACATAAGTTGAATTCAGTAAATTTGTTTTGGTGTCAAACTAAGAAAATAGCTTACGGTTTTCAGAGCTTTATGGAGTTTAGAATTTGGAGAGGGGTGCTTCCCAGGTGATGCCAGGTGGTAAAGGGTGGCTTCCCAGGTGGTAAAGAACCCACCTGCCAATGCAGGAGACATAAGAGACATGGGTTTGATCCCTGGGTCATGAAGATCCCCTGGACGAGGGCACAGCAACCTACTCTAGTATTCTTGCCTGGAGAATCCCATGGACAGAGGAGCTTGGCAGGCTGCAGTCCATGGGGTCACACAGAGTTGGACACAACTGAAGTGACTTAGCATGCATGCAGGGGATTTTAGAATAAAATGCAATGGATTTTAGAATAAAGGTTAAAGGTTAGAGATTATTATACTAAGCATGGCAGTATGACACTGACAGCTAATAAAGTGGACATAAAGATATTTTTCCACTTGTATGTGTAAATTTACATGGAGAGGTAAAACAGTGCTTTGTATATATAATAAATACATTTAATTTGAGTTGAAAATACATAAGCAGTGAAAATTTGAATGAGGTGATAATAGTTAATATGGAATCAAGTCTTAGAGAATTTAGATATGCAGGCAGGATATAATCATTGAACAGTTGGAAAACTGTTCATTTTAATGTATATCTCTAAATTTCCTCTTATTTTTAAGATTTCATGGGTCTTTGTAACTGAAAAGACTCGTGGAGGTATGTTTTTAAAATTAATTTAGCAGAAGTGGTAGCATGTGTATTTGGCATATTTGAGAATGAAATATGTACATGCTTAGTGAAGTGAAGTGAAATTTAAAGGAGGAAGTTGGGAAATGAACCAAAAAGGAAGCATGAGAAGAGGCAGAAAGAGTGGATGTGTTGGAGTGCACTAAATCTTCCATGGTAGTATGTCAGTAAGAAAACCTAAAAATGGCACTGTAAACATAGTATTTATAATTAAAGAAGTTAAAAGAAAATGTGTGGAGGTTAGTACCAGAAGAAATTGTTCAAAGGGTGGAATTACTTGCCTGTGGAGAGCAGAATACAAAATTGGGGTAGGAGAATGCTCACAATAGATTAGAAGGTACTTGGGGACAGCCTTGGAAAGGGGAAAGGAAGAGTACAGAATGAAAGAGAAAGTGTGGACAGTCCAGCATTTTGGATAAATGTTAGCATGGTAAAACTTGTGAGCAAACTGAACATGTATTTATATAAATGCAACAGAGCATTTCATCAAAAACCAGTTGAAGCAGTCTTCACGAGCTTACCTGGACATCAGTTTTGGTTTTGCTTTTAACTTTTTTAATACCTCAGATAATTCTAATGCGCATCTAATGTTAAAAACCACTGCAGTAGTGGGTTATGAAATACATATAGTGAATGACACTAAGTGAAATGGAGTATAAATGGAGTTATTGCAAAAGTTGCATGAAACTTTTCAGTTGTGTGTTCATTGAGTCAGGATGTAAAATATATTGGTGTGGGTCCTGGCCAAAGATTTAAAGGTGGTTCTGAGGTATATATTCAATACTTAGAAGTAAAATTGCTGGGTTAAAGGGTTTATGTTCCTGTGTTTGACTTAATTATGTTAAACAGATTACTTTCTAAAGGTTTTTTTTTTTTTTTTTAATGTTCTTTCTCACTCACAGAACACACATGTTCCATTGTTGAACATCCTTACAGATTCTTGTATTACGGGATTTAATTTTTGCCAATTGGGAGGTGTGCAGTGGTATCTCATTGTGGTATCTCATTATGGTTTTAATCTGGATTTCCATGATGACTTGGGAAATTGTCTTTCATATGTTAATTTACTTTCATATAAAGTAAATCATTTGTGTTTTCTATGACATACCTTTTAGTCCAGATTTCTGTTGTTTCTCTTAAACATTCATTATAGTCTATATACTAACCTTTCATCAACTATGTGTTATTAAATATAGTTTTCCAGGTTGCAAACTGCCTTTTTACCCTTTCAGTGGTATCTTATGAATATAAATTATTAATTTTGGTGTAGTTAAATTGATCAATTCATTTTTTAACTTTGTGTTTTAAGAAATTTTTGCCATATTAGAAGTGATATTTTCTTAGGTTTTTCTAAAAGTTTTACAACTTAAACCTTTAAACTGTCTGGATGTGATTTTTGTGTACCTGTAAAGGGAGATCTATTTTCACTTTTTTTTTAACCCAGTGTCCCAGATCATTTACTGAAACTTTTATCATTTCCGTACTGACCTGCAGTATTAGCCCTGTCTCTTATACACATCTNACCTTTAAACTGTCTGGATGTGATTTTTG
Organism: Raphicerus campestris; assembly: GCA_006410735.1. Classification (NCBI taxonomy): domain Eukaryota; kingdom Metazoa; phylum Chordata; class Mammalia; order Artiodactyla; family Bovidae; genus Raphicerus; species Raphicerus campestris. The sequence goes on from SJYW01005891.1 coordinate 546,071, forward strand.
TGTACCTGTAAAGGGAGATCTATTTTCACTTTTTTTTTAACCCAGTGTCCCAGATCATTTACTGAAACTTTTATCATTTCCGTACTGACCTGCAGTATTAGCCGTTACCTGTCAGCTCTCCATGCCAGGATCTGTTTGTGTGTTTTCTTCTGTTTATTGAATTGACTCATTTGTCTGTACCTACACTAATACTATATTGCCTTAATCGCTACAGTTTATAATTCTTAATACCTTATAGAGCAAATCTGGTACCAGGTGGTTCTTCAGGATCTTTTGACTCTTCTGTATAAATTTTACACTTTGCTTACCATGTACTTAAAAAAATAAAAACAAAACCTGTTGATGCTTGGATTAGAATTGCCTTGAATTTATAAAGCAAGTTGGTGAGAATTGCTTTCAACTTTGTAGTTGAGAGTAGAACATCTAGAGTCCCTGGTGTAGCCCATTTATAGGGAGTGTGTAATTTTCAGTTAGACTGAGAGAAAAAAAGATGAAATGTTCGGAGGGTAGTGTGCGCTTTGATTTCTCCTTCTCTTGGAGCTCTTCTCCCTTTCCAATTCAGCCTCCCAGGAAGCTCACACCTCTGGCAGGGCCTTGAGGGATTGGATTGAGTGTTAGGAATGTTGGATGTGTATGCACTTTCATGCTTGTGTGAATACAGAAATCTGTCTGCAGGTGCATTCTCCTGCCTGCAACCTAAACTGCTGTTTCTCTCTCTAGTTTTATAATAATTGCTTTTCATCTTTGAGCATTCCTTGCAGATTTTGTTCCATGATGAACATGGTGTAGGAGGGGAGAGCTACAATATATGCTTGGTCTATCATATTGAAACAGAAGGCTACAAGGGGAAAAAATTGTTTTTATTTTTAAAAATTACAGTGACCTTAAGATCTTTGCCAGGTCTAATATAAAGCCTGATCTAGAGATATTAATTTTATTTACTCAAATTTACAAATTTATTGTCCTTACTAAACAGACAGCTAATATTTTTATTTAAAAAAGACTTTAAAGTATCTTCAGTTATTCATTAATTGGTTTTAATCACTGTCACTGCAAAAATTAAGAAAATTAGAAATTATATGTTTTATATAACAACTTGACTGAATGAATCTTTTTTTCACATTCCTGCTAATTATGTATCTAATGCACTTTGTGAATTATCAGAGACTCCTTGATAAGCAAGGCAGATGGTGTCCCGTGATAGCACTCATAAAAAACTACAACATATAATTACAAACTGTGGAAAGTGATAATCGGGATAGAATAAAATGTCATCTCTGGGAAGGCTTCCTAAAGAAGTGATACTACAGCTGATGACTAAAGGATGAGTAAGTGAAAATAAGAGAATTTGGGTAATTAAAAACTGTGTCTTATGCTTAGAAAAGCATTTCAGTGGCCCAGGTACAGGGGAGATCATAGCACATTTATGGAGCTGAATACAGCCAAATGTGATTTGAAAGCAGAGAAGAGAAAATAATAGCATAATGTATGTTGGAAACTCAGATGGCAGAAAAGGCTAAAGAGATAAGCAGGGAGCAGGTCATAAAGGGCCTTGTATTCCATGCTACAGAGCTCACATTTTACCCTGTCTCCTGGGGAACCATTACAGAAGTTTACACAGGAGAAAGACCGGGTCACATTTCTTTCTTACATAGGCAAGACTAGCAGTGTCTAGAAAATAGACTTTGTTGGAGGTCTAACACTGAAGTTGGAGACTAGTTAGGAGGATTTTGCAGTAGTCCAGGTGAGAAATAGGCTTAACAAGTCGAGTAGTTTTGATAATGAAAATGGCAATGAGCCATCGTCTTTGCTTATCTTTAAAAACTCTATTCAGTTAGCTAGTCTTGAGTGGTATGTGTGTTTATAAACTAAAGCAATTTTCATGTCTTAATTTTTCAACCTATATGTACTTTCACCTCTAGTTGATTTTGAAGATGAGAGGCTTAGAACTGTAAATATTCTTTCTGGTCTAAAAATGTAATTCTGAGATTAGTGATAGTAGTCCATACGCCTCTGCCTGTTTCCTGGAGAATACTCTTCTACTTGATGGTATACAGGTTAGGTCACCAGTTTGAAGCTGTTCTGGATCAAAAGAACAAAGGGGTAATCATTGATTCTGTTAAATAGATAAATCGTCTGCCTGCAATGCAGGAGACCCAGGTTCGATCTCTGGGTTGGGACGATCCCCTGGAGAAGGAAATGGCAACCCCCTCCAGTATTCTTGCCTGGAGAATCCCATGGACAGAGAAGCCTGAGCGGGCTACAGTCCATGGGGTCGCAAAGAGTCAGACACGACTGAGTCACTTCACGTCACTTCACTTCACTTCACTTCGCTTCCTTTTAAAGAAATGGAGGATTTTTTAGTTTTAGACTCTAGCTCAAATGTAGCCTATAAGGTGTTGCCTCCTAGGATGTGGTAGTGGCATACTTAGGATCGGGGTTACTCGGGGTTCCCACCTCTTAGGTGAAGGTTGCTGCCTGCCTGCTTGTTTTACTGTCTCATGAAGTTGAAAAATAGCTCCGAGAATCTCTTTTTCTCCAGTACACTCCAGTAAGTTGTGTAGTTTCATTAAAAGAAGTTTCTTTCCCTGGTCCATTACTTCTCATCAAGTGACTCAGTTGCTGAGTGGATATCCTGTAGATAGATGACTGTGAATTTTCTTGTTGTTGGGTCCTTTAGATCTTGGATTCTAGAGTTATAAAACAGTGATTCTGTTTACATAGAAATAACTTTCCAGCATATTGTTTTATTTGAAACATGCTTCAGTATCTTTTTGTTTTAGATAACTTTTTAATATTATTTTTTTCTCCTATTAGGACTACTAACATACAGGGAGTGTTTGTGTGTATGTGTTATATTAAAACCAATTAAACAGATGTTTAGGGTATTGTGCTTTTAAGTTCTGCTTAATCATTCTCATTCCTATCCTGAAACTCATTAGTCTGTACTCCTAATATTAATATATAAGAAACTTTATATTAATTGTCTCTGAATTTTTCAGCATTCCCAAGTTGAAAAATATTTTAAAGGTGCTAAGTCTGACTCAGTTTAGGAATTCACCCCTGAACCAATCTAATTGGCTGGAAGTGTATGGGATACTAGGGCTGATGTAGCTTGAATAAATGCCTACCTTAGACCAGTCATCTGTAATCAGGATCATATAAGAAAATAGCATTTTTCTCAACTATATACACATCAGAAGTGGAATGCTGAGCAGGTTTTTTAAAAAGAAGAAACAAATATTTTTATAAAGTGCAAGAAATTATGTTTTTTTGTCAGTAGTTCACAGCCATATAAAAAGTCAACTATTGGGACTTTCTTGGTGGTCCAGTGGATAAGACTCCACACTCCCGATACCGGAGGCCTGGGCTCAATCCCTGGTCAGAGAACTAAGATCCCTCATACCGTAAATAAGCCTATGCGCTGCAGCAGAGACCCAGCGTAGCCAAAATAAATAATAATAATTTAAAGGTCAACTCTTGATTTAGAGTTGATTAATAAATAATTTCCTCCTGTATGTAAGATGCCAGGTTAGAAGTCAAAGGACATAATTGAAAAAGTAGAGAGCATGACTTGAGATTATTCACTGCATAGTAGAAATGAGCTATTTATGAGTGATGTAACTGTGCGTTTCAGTAAAGGTAGTATAATTTATATTAGACTTAACAGTTGCATTTCCCTCTGGTCCTTTTCACAACCAATATGCCCTGTCCTCCTACGATAGCCTATTAGGAGAATCTTCTGGTAAAACATGGCAGATTGACCACATGCATCTATTTACTGTCCCTCCCCAGACATGACTAAAATGATAGTAAAAAAAAAGAATTATTTTTTCTATCACAAGGACAAAGAGAATGAGAGAGGAGACGATAGTATACAAGAGATTTAATACATATTTGGAAGAGTGAAGTGGAGAAGCACTAACTGACTAAGCAGAACAGAGGAAGACATTAATCCTAAGCATCTGCGGAAGGGAATGTTTATAAGAAGTGAACCGGTTTCCTTGGTAAAAGTCTCAGAGGCTCACAATTTGGAGGTACACAGTAGTGTGTGGGGGGGAGTGGGGGTTTGAGTAATACATAGGGTGGAAAGGGGAGAATTAGTTAAGTATCTATTGGGTTGGCTGATATATATTGGGTTGGTTTGTTTTTTTCTGTACAGTGGCTTTACTGGTGAAACAGTTTTGTTAGCTTGTATTGTGACAGCTGTCATATCAGCATGTATTTAAAAAAACTTCAAGGGCTTGTCTGGTAGTCCAGTGGTTAAGAGTTTCCCTGCCAGTGCAGGGAACATGGATTCCGTTCCTGGTCCAGGAAGATCTCACATGCCTCAGGGCAAGTAAGCCCGTGTGCCACAACTACCGAGGCAGTGCTCTAGAGCCTGCGAGCCACAGCTACTGAAGTCTGCACATCTAGAGCCTGTGCTCCCTGACAAGAGGAGCCTGCACACAGCAACAAAGACCTAGTTCAGCCAAAAATAAACAAGTAAATAAATAAATTATTAAAACATTTTTTAAACCTTATCAAAATTGGTGAATTTTTATGTAGCCATTTTAATACTGAAAATGGAAGAAAGAAGCAACATTTTTGGCATATTATGCTTTATTATGTAAAGAAAGGTAAAAATGCAACTGAAATGCAAAAATTAGGTTTGTGTAGTATATGGAGAAGGTGCTGTGACTCATCAAACATGTCAAAAGTGGTTTGCGAAGCTTCATCCTGGAAATTTCTTCCTGGACGATCATCCATGGTCCTATAGACCAGTTGAAGTTAGTGATCAAATTGAGACATTAATTGAGAACAGTCAACAATACATCTTGTGGGAGATAGCCAACATATTCAAAATATCCAAATCAAGTGCTGAAAATCATTTGCACCAGCGTGGCTATATTACTTGCTTTGATGTTTGGGTTCCACATTAAGTTAAGTGAAATGAACCTTATTGACCATATTTCTGCATGTGCAATTCTCTTCTTAAACATAATAAAAGCATTTCATTTTTTAAACAAATTGTGAAAATGGATATTGTACAAGAGTATGAAATGGAAGATTGAACCACCACCAGCCACACCAGAGGTTGGTCTTCATTCAAAGAAAGTGATGTTGTGTATATGGTGGGATTAGAAGGGAGTCCTCTATTATGAGCTCCTTCTGAAAAACCAAATTACTAAATCCAACAAATACTGCTCCCGATTAGACCAGTTGAAAGCAGCACTTGATGAACAGTGTCCAGAGTTAGTCAACAGAAAATGCCTAATCTTCCATCTGGGTAACACAAAATTCTATGTTTCTTTGATGAGCATATAAAAACTGTTGAAGCTTGGCCAGGAAGTTGTTTCATCCTCTGTATTCACCACTCATTGCACCTTCAGATGTCCCATTTCTTTCATTGCAAAATTCTCTTAATTGAAAAGATTTTCAATTCCCTGGAAGATTGTAAAGGTACCTGGGTCAGTTCTTTGCTCAAAAAGATGAAAAGTTTTGGGAAGATGAAATTATGAAGTTACCAGAAAAATAGCAGAAAGTTGTAGAACTAAGTGGTGAATTTTGTTCAATAAAGTCCTTGGTGAAAGTGAAAAATGTATCTTTTATTTTTACTTAAACCAAAGGAACTTTTTGACCAACCAACATATAGGCTGTTATGAAGGCCCTCAGGGCCCCTTCTTTATTCCACAGTCATGAACTCCATCCTCTAGGAGAACAGAGAACAAAATGATATATACATTTATTTGAGGAGAATTAAATCTGAGAGGCTCCTTATTCTTGTCAGAGGTGTCAGAAAGAGGTATAGAATGAAAAAAGCAGATTCAAGAAAGGTAACATACTGAACTCTTCTTCTGCCCTGCTTTTAGAGCACTTGTACTTTGAGTCAAAACCCTCACACAGAGACTGAAAGGTTTTTCTCTGGATAAACAGAATGTCCTGGGGAAAATATTTTGGATACTGTGCACCCATCTTTAATGAAAATGCTTACTTATCTCCCAGTTAACTTTTTAAATACTTTTTGTGCAAAGGATCAGTAGCTATCTTAACTCAATTCTCTCTGACATCTAATGAGTCATGATGGGTCCATATCTTTATCTCCTTTTCCTTAGGCCTCAGGAGGTTCCTTCTGCCCCTGTGTTTTGCTTAAGAGAGGACAGTTTTTAAAGCTATAAAAAACCCTTAACATAAGAGTCCAAAACAACAGGGGATAAAATAGGAATGTAGAAGAAACAGGGAAAAAAACCAAGCCTAGACACACACATAAACTATATGATGTTCAAAGAGAGAAAGTCCACCTGTGAAATGGGAAAAGTATTCTCAGATAAAAAATGATCAGAGAACAATGAGAAGTAATTCTTAGAATGTCAGCAGTTAGGATTACCAACATAAACAAAAGAGGGCATAGGCAAAGGATTAGAAGATAGTCAAGAAAAATTTCCCAGTTAAAAGTTCAATGATGGAAAATAGGAGAGAAAAGATAACAAGTTACAAGATTAGACCAAAATGCACTGATCTAACTAATAATGACAGATAGAAGAAAATGACCAAATAATAGAAAACATTTCCTAGATCTGAAAAATACTGTTTCTAGGTAGAATCAGCTCACTGATTAAAATAATACCTAAAAAGATCCATTGTTTCTAAACTCTCTCGTATATGTTTAGATAGCTAAGAATCACCTATCTGTGTCCCAGAACAAAATGTGCAAATATTTATAGGAATACAAAAATACCTACACCTATCAAGGAAAAAAAGTCAATGTCTGGTACCTAGTTGACATTTTTCAGGCATGCAAAGACCCATAGTTAGTACAATCCATCAATTGAAATCGATCCTAAAATGACACAGATGATAGAATTAGTAGACGTGGACATTGAAGTATTAAATAATTATATCCCATTATGTTGAAGAACCCAAATGAAAGATTCAACTTATTAAGCAAAGGGAGAGAGAAAAAAGAACAAATCAAAATTTTAGAGTTGGAAAATACACTGGACAAAACTAACAGTAGACTAGATATCACAGAATAAGATTAGTGTACTTGAAAACCATAGCAATAGAAACCATCCAAAACAAAATTTAGAGAAAAGAGACTGAAACAAAAGCGAATGGGACAGTTTCAGGCAGACTAATAAGTCTCCAAAGGAGGGAAAGGGGAGACATTAAAAAAAAAAACAAAGCAAAAACTCAAAGATCTATTGTATAGCACAGGGAGCTCTACTAAGTACCCTGTAATGACCTATATGGGCAAAGAATCTAAACAAGGAGTGGAGATTCACTTTGGTGTACACCTGAAGCTGACACAACATTGTAAATCAGCTATCGTCCAGTAAAAATTATTTTTTAAAAAACTTTAAAAAATGACTGATTCCCCATCCCCCGAATTTAATGGAAACTATAAACCCACAGATTCAAGAAGTTCAGTGAATTCTGAATGAACACAGGAAATATGAAAACTACACAGAGGCACATGATCAGTATTTAAATTCAGTGGTAGAAAATCTTAGAAATGTCCAGACCTTAGGCTCAATTGTCTATGAACCTGAAACTGCTCTAGAAAAGTAGGAGTTTTTAAAAAATGCTTGTTGTCATAAACAAAAAAAAAAAGAAAAAATTGTCAGAAAGAAAAGACACATAGAAGAAAAAATTACAACAGACTTTATGTAAGCAACAATGCAGCCAGAAGATAAGGAGCAACATCTATAAATTACTGAAAGAAAAAAAAAATTGTCAGCTTAGAATTGTATATCCTGTGGAAATACCTTCTAAAACAGAAGGAGAAAGAAAACTTTTAAATGTATAAAAGCTGAAAGAAGTTATCACTAGCATACCTACACTGTAAGAAATGTTAAACCTAATCCTTCAGGCAGAAGCAAAATGATGCCAGATGGAAATGTGCATCTGCATAAAGAAATGAAAATCATTGGAATGTGAATGTTTTTTCTTATCTAAATATTTTTAAAATGATAATTGAATTTTTAAGAAATGAAGCACACTGATAACATGTTTTCACATGAATGAACCTCAAAAGGTAAAGTGAAAAGAGTCATTTGCAAAAGACCAATGTTGTATGAGAAACAGCCAGAATAGGCAAATCTTTGGAGATAAGGAATAGATTAGTGGCTGTTTAGAACAGAAGCAAAGGGAGCAACTGGAAGTGATTACTAATGCACACAGGTTTTTCTTGGGGATGATGAAGGTGTTCCAAAGCTATGCTGTGATGGTTGCACAATTCTGTAAATCTACTAAAACCCTGTAAATTGTACAATTTAAGTAGGAAAACTTTTTGGTATATAGAAAATTATAGCTTAAAAAAGCAAAGCAGACAAACGCTAATTATAAAAAATACATAGTTAATTCAAAAGAAGAAAGAAGTGAAAACACAGAATAGAGACCGTTAGAAAACAAAAGGATGATGGGTTTAAACCCAGCTATAGCAGTCATATTAAATGTAATGGATCCAGACACCTCATTTAGAAGGCAAAGAATAACAGATTGCTAAAGCAGACCTAAGTGTATATGCAACCTATAAGAAATCCACTTTAAAAATATAAAGTCACAAAATAGGTTAAAATAAATAATTGTTTAAAGTATGCTAACAGTGAAAAGAAAACTGGACTGGCTATGTTAATGTCAGATGAAGTAGACTTGAGACCAAGAAATATTTCTCTAAATAGTTAAAGACCAAGGAATAGGTTATTTTATTATAATAATAGGATATATTCATCAAAATGGTTTAACAGAACTAAACATTTATGGACTTAATAGCAGAGCTTCAAATTACATGAAGTGAATAAAGAATTTCAAGAAGAAATAGACAAATACAGTTACAGTTGCAGATTCCAGTACACTGCTCATGATAATTGATAGAACAAGTAGATAGAAAATTGCTAAAACTATCAACCAACTTGACCAGTTTTAAGAATATTCCATTCTTTTTAAGTGAGTGTGGAACATTTGCCAGGATATCACATTCTGTGGCCATTTTTAAAGTTTGAATAAATTTAGGAAGATTCAAATCACAAGGTAAATTCTATGACCACCATGCAATTAAGTTACAAATTAGTTCTCACTCAACAGAAAAGATCTCTGGAAATATTTGGAAAGTAAATAAAAACACTTCTGAAGAAACATATTTAGAAAATATGTTAAGCTAAATGAAAATGACAGTTTAAGACACCAGTATCTGTATGATACTGCTAAGGCAATACTTAAAGGACGTTTATAGTATTAAACATCCATTTTAGAAAAGAAAAATTTCAAATCAGTGATTTCAGTTAAGTCATTTTAATAAAATAAAAGGAAGAGCAGGTGAGATCCTAAGTAAGTAGATGAAAAGAAATAATAAAAGTCAATGTGTAAAATTAGTGAAATAAAAAATGCAGAAAAATCAATGAAATAAAAAGTTAGTTTATTGAGACTACCAATAAAAATTGATAAAACATTTGACAAAATCCAGTATTCATTTCTGATCAAAGCATTCAGCCAATTTGAAATAGAAATGCCTTTAACATTTTTGACAAACCTAGCCTGGCATCAAATTAGATGGTAAAATTAATGGCTTTTCCTAAGATCAGGAAAAATTTACTGATTTCACCTTTCACCACTTTTATTCAGCAGTGTAGTAAAGGTTCTAGCCAATGCGAGAAAAAGAAATAAAAAGAGTCCAGAGTGGGAAGGAAGAAGTAAACCTGTCTTTATTCATCAGCAGCACAATTGAATTTTTTTAGGTAATCCTGTGATGAGCTATGAAAATGCTAAGTAAGGCTTCATACTAAGGTTTCAGGATACAAGATCAGTATTTAAGAATCAATTGTGTTTTTCTATGCCATCAATGAACAATTGAAAATCAAAATCTAAAGAACTGTACCATTTGCAATAGCATCAGACTTTTTGAAATACTGTGCCAGAAATCAGACAAAAGCAGTAACAGATGTGTACATTGATAACTATAAAACATTGCTGAGAGGAATGAAAAAAAAAACTAAATAAATGGAGAGTCACTACTTTCATGGATTAGAAGAGAAAATACTGTTATTAAATCAGTTCTTCCTAAAATGATCTATAGATTCAGTGCAGTCTCAATCAGAATCCCAGAAGACTTTTTAAAGAAATTATCAAACTTACTCTAAAATTCACATGGAAATGCGAAAGACCTAGAATGGAGCCAAACAATTTTTTAAAAAAGAAAAGTCTTATACTATATATGAATAGTTTCAATGCTTATTATAAAACTACAATAATCCAGTCTGATTGACATAAAGTAAAGAGATTATTGCAACAGAGTTGAACATCCAAAAATAGACCTGTGTATATATATAATCAGTTGATTTTCAACAGTAGTTCAAAATGAGGAAGTGGCATTGGCCTTCTAAAGAGCAACACTGAAAATTAAAAGAAATTCAGAGGAGGGTGGTATTTTCGATCTAAACACATACACAGTTAGTTGAGAGCTATCAATTAAAAGAAGGGTATAGACCAAGAAGAGAACACAGAATACAAAAAGTCAATTCTAGCGCAACATAGAAGTGAAGGAATGACCTGAGACTAATATATCTCTGCCAGAAGTCTTGACATAAATTGCTGCAGATTAAGTTAGGGAATCTGAGAGCAAGGTGGTTAGGTGGAGGAAAAATATGGAACTGATGTGTTTGAATTTACAGAGAGAGGTGTGTGGCAGAAATGTTGTAAAAATAATTGGTAGAACCACAGAAAAGCTGGGAAATCTTAAATTGTAAAAGTTATTAACATCAATAAAAAGGAAGAGAGTTGCACAAAAAAAATGACATGGTCCTTGTAAACTACCTGTTCACATCGTGTATGTTATCCATAATCATAGTAATGTAAATTGCTCTTTCTAGATAAATACAGAAACAGGGCTTGATAGACTTTGTTTTCCAAGTTGTTCAGTATGTGAAGTGTACTAACAGGCCTGAATAAATGTGCTCAGGACAGAAGAGACAGTCCCTTAGAATACGGTTTCTCTCATTAATAAAGATACCATATTCTAAGGGACTGTCTCTTCTGTCCTGAGCACTTTTATTCAGGCCTGTTGTTGGGTCAGTCTGTGTGCTTCTTTAATCAGGACACTGGTTGACAATACCCTTCACTCCTCCCACTCCCTCCCCCCTCCACCCGCCCTGCCGCACCCCCATGAGTTTCTATGCTTGATTTATCAGCTTCCTATCAGCCAGTGTTTTTAGGGAAAATGTCTTTTTTAGAATANTGAACCTCAAAAGGTAAAGTGAAAAGAGTCATTTGCAAAAGACCAATGTTGTATGAGAAACAGCCAGAATAGGCAAATCTTTGGAGATAAGGAATAGATTAGTGGCTGTTTAGAACAGAAGCAAAGGGAGCAACTGGAAGTGATTACTAATGCACACAGGTTTTTCTTGGGGATGATGAAGGTGTTCCAAAGCTATGCTGTGATGGTTGCACAATTCTGTAAATCTACTAAAACCCTGTAAATTGTACAATTTAAGTAGGAAAACTTTTTGGTATATAGAAAATTATAGCTTAAAAAAGCAAAGCAGACAAACGCTAATTATAAAAAATACATAGTTAATTCAAAAGAAGAAAGAAGTGAAAACACAGAATAGAGACCGTTAGAAAACAAAAGGATGATGGGTTTAAACCCAGCTATAGCAGTCATATTAAATGTAATGGATCCAGACACCTCATTTAGAAGGCAAAGAATAACAGATTGCTAAAGCAGACCTAAGTGTATATGCAACCTATAAGAAATCCACTTTAAAAATATAAAGTCACAAAATAGGTTAAAATAAATAATTGTTTAAAGTATGCTAACAGTGAAAAGAAAACTGGACTGGCTATGTTAATGTCAGATGAAGTAGACTTGAGACCAAGAAATATTTCTCTAAATAGTTAAAGACCAAGGAATAGGTTATTTTATTATAATAATAGGATATATTCATCAAAATGGTTTAACAGAACTAAACATTTATGGACTTAATAGCAGAGCTTCAAATTACATGAAGTGAATAAAGAATTTCAAGAAGAAATAGACAAATACAGTTACAGTTGCAGATTCCAGTACACTGCTCATGATAATTGATAGAACAAGTAGATAGAAAATTGCTAAAACTATCAACCAACTTGACCAGTTTTAAGAATATTCCATTCTTTTTAAGTGAGTGTGGAACATTTGCCAGGATATCACATTCTGTGGCCATTTTTAAAGTTTGAATAAATTTAGGAAGATTCAAATCACAAGGTAAATTCTATGACCACCATGCAATTAAGTTACAAATTAGTTCTCACTCAACAGAAAAGATCTCTGGAAATATTTGGAAAGTAAATAAAAACACTTCTGAAGAAACATATTTAGAAAATATGTTAAGCTAAATGAAAATGACAGTTTAAGACACCAGTATCTGTATGATACTGCTAAGGCAATACTTAAAGGATGTTTATAGTATTAAACATCCATTTTAGAAAAGAAAAATTTCAAATCAGTGATTTCAGTTAAGTCATTTTAATAAAATAAAAGGAAGAGCAGGTGAGATCCTAAGTAAGTAGATGAAAAGAAATAATAAAAGTCAATGTGTAAAATTAGTGAAATAAAAAATGCAGAAAAATCAATGAAATAAAAAGTTAGTTTATTGAGACTACCAATAAAAATTGATAAAACATTTGACAAAATCCAGTATTCATTTCTGATCAAAGCATTCAGCCAATTTGAAATAGAAATGCCTTTAACATTTTTGACAAACCTAGCCTGGCATCAAATTAGATGGTAAAATTAATGGCTTTTCCTAAGATCAGGAAAAATTTACTGATTTCACCTTTCACCACTTTTATTCAGCAGTGTAGTAAAGGTTCTAGCCAATGCGAGAAAAAGAAATAAAAAGAGTCCAGAGTGGGAAGGAAGAAGTAAACCTGTCTTTATTCATCAGCAGCACAATTGAATTTTTTTAGGTAATCCTGTGATGAGCTATGAAAATGCTAAGTAAGGCTTCATACTAAGGTTTCAGGATACAAGATCAGTATTTAAGAATCAATTGTGTTTTTCTATGCCATCAATGAACAATTGAAAATCAAAATCTAAAGAACTGTACCATTTGCAATAGCATCAGACTTTTTGAAATACTGTGCCAGAAATCAGACAAAAGCAGTAACAGATGTGTACATTGATAACTATAAAACATTGCTGAGAGGAATGAAAAAAAAAACTAAATAAATGGAGAGTCACTACTTTCATGGATTAGAAGAGAAAATACTGTTATTAAATCAGTTCTTCCTAAAATGATCTATAGATTCAGTGCAGTCTCAATCAGAATCCCAGAAGACTTTTTAAAGAAATTATCAAACTTACTCTAAAATTCACATGGAAATGCGAAAGACCTAGAATGGAGCCAAACAATTTTTTAAAAAAGAAAAGTCTTATACTATATATGAATAGTTTCAATGCTTATTATAAAACTACAATAATCCAGTCTGATTGACATAAAGTAAAGAGATTATTGCAACAGAGTTGAACATCCAAAAATAGACCTGTGTATATATATAATCAGTTGATTTTCAACAGTAGTTCAAAATGAGGAAGTGGCATTGGCCTTCTAAAGAGCAACACTGAAAATTAAAAGAAATTCAGAGGAGGGTGGTATTTTCGATCTAAACACATACACAGTTAGTTGAGAGCTATCAATTAAAAGAAGGGTATAGACCAAGAAGAGAACACAGAATACAGAAAGTCAATTCTAGCGCAACATAGAAGTGAAGGAATGACCTGAGACTAATATATCTCTGCCAGAAGTCTTGACATAAATTGCTGCAGATTAAGTTAGGGAATCTGAGAGCAAGGTGGTTAGGTGGAGGAAAAATATGGAACTGATGTGTTTGAATTTACAGAGAGAGGTGTGTGGCAGAAATGTTGTAAAAATAATTGGTAGAACCACAGAAAAGCTGGGAAATCTTAAATTGTAAAAGTTATTAACATCAATAAAAAGGAAGAGAGTTGCACAAAAAAAATGACATGGTCCTTGTAAACTACCTGTTCACATCGTGTATGTTATCCATAATCATAGTAATGTAAATTGCTCTTTCTAGATAAATACAGAAACAGGGCTTGATAGACTTTGTTTTCCAAGTTGTTCAGTATGTGAAGTGTACTAACAGGCCTGAATAAATGTGCTCAGGACAGAAGAGACAGTCCCTTAGAATACGGTTTCTCTCATTAATAAAGATACCATATTCTAAGGGACTGTCTCTTCTGTCCTGAGCACTTTTATTCAGGCCTGTTGTTGGGTCAGTCTGTGTGCTTCTTTAATCAGGACACTGGTTGACAATACCCTTCACTCCTCCCACTCCCTCCCCCCTCCACCCGCCCTGCCGCACCCCCATGAGTTTCTATGCTTGATTTATCAGCTTCCTATCAGCCAGTGTTTTTAGGGAAAATGTCTTTTTTAGAATAATTCTGTTCCTAGTCTGTTTTGGGAAGACTATAAACATGATTGCGAGTACCTTTTAAAAGGCTTTTTTTTTTTTTAATGCCTTCTAGGAAGTAAAAAGAAAGAGAAGGAAAGGCCAGAAATTTCTCCTCCGTCTGATTTTGAACATACCATCCATGTTGGCTTTGATGCTGTTACTGGAGAATTCACTGTAAGTTTGCCTAGGTGGAACGCATTTATAAAGCAGAGCTCAAACTTTTCCTTCAGGTATTCTTTTCTGTCCACATATAAACTGAATTCTTAGTGCTTCTCTCTTTGTACAGAAGTGTTTGTGGTTGGATGTGTCCTTTTCCTAGGGAGCTGAGGCTCTTGATTATAATCTGCAACTTAGATTTAGAAAACTAGACCTTTTAGAATTTAGTCAAACCTGCAATTGTGTAGGTTGATTTGTTTTATATATTTTGTCACTTTCCTCTGGAAATTGGTCTTATTAGAGCAATTCAAAACAACTAATTTCTGAATATCTTTTCATTAGGGCATGCCAGAACAGTGGGCTCGATTACTGCAGACCTCCAATATCACCAAACTAGAGCAAAAGAAGAATCCTCAGGCAGTGCTGGATGTCTTGAAGTTCTACGACTCTAATACAGTGAAGCAGAAATATCTGAGCTTTACTCCTCCTGGTAAGACATCAGACCATGGTAACAGGCTCACTTAACTGGGATTGCAGAGTTATGGAGCACTAGATAAAAAGATTACTTCTGGAAAAATAAGAGCTAAGCTATGGTGGTTGTCTCTGCTTTTTCCCCTGCATAGATCTACCTTTTGTAAACCAATGGGGGCAGCTCTTATGTGCAATTTGGAGTCTGGAGATTATATATCTCTTAGTAATTGGCCAAAAGTGGATATTTTGGCCTTTTTTTTTTTTCTCTTCACTGCTTTCAAATGAGTTCCAGCAACAGATGGGAAAGAGGCTGATTTACAGACATGTTCAAACTAGAAATATGTTTATTGCTAGTGGGACAGGTTAATTTACTGTATATAAATGCACAGACTTTGAAATAAAAAATGTTTTCCACTCAAAAATTGAAACCCATCACATATATAAATATAAGCTTTGGAACTCAAAGAATTTATTCCTCAGATTTGGAATATCATCAGGCAGGAACTGGAGAATAGTGGATTTTTTTTTTAAGTTATTTGTTCAAATAAGGACTAGAAAAAAAATTCATACTTTACAGTCAGTTATTGTGTCTCTTGAATCTCTTTGTTATGTAGACTTCCTGCCCTCATGTTAGAACTCATGCTGTCTTTTCCTTGCAGTTTATTTGTTAAAGAATCATTTGTCCTGTTTTCCCTCAGTGTGGATTTTGCTAATTACATCATGGGTTATTATCATTTAATATGTTTCTTTGCCCTTTTAAGTCATACATGTAGTTTTAAGAAATAATATGATTGAGCTAAGATTATACATTTAGTTTTAATTGATTGCACTTATTTGATTATATCCTTTCAGAACCAATAAGGTCCACTTGGCAAATTTAGACCTTTTTTACGTCGTCTAGTAGTACGTTCTTAGCAAAAGGTCAGATTTATTCCCAACTGCAATTAATAAATGCAGTTAAATGAATAATGTATAAATGAATAATTTTTTTTTAATTGGTGTCTGAACAGAAAATGGTATGTTTGTGTGTCTGGGCATTTTAAAGGATAATACAAAATATGCTGTTCTAACTCCAGAATGAATATTGTGGTATTTAGTCTTCATGAACTGTGGTTTTGCCTTCAGGGATTTGCTTTCATATTGATCAAAATTTATGTCAATAATTTTCCTTTATACAATTACTGTTGGTTTCTCTAAGTTCCTTGATAGGCAGTTTGCTGGAGAAAAATACCATTATAAATAAACTTCTGTTTAGTTTGCAATAAAATTTTTTATTAAGGTATAATTTTATGCTCTAAAATTCACCCACTTGATTTTTGCAATTCAGTGACTTTTAGCAAATTTATAGAGTTCCATTAAATTTGAGGTTTATGGTCTTGTGTAAATTCTTATTTAAAAACTGATATTTTTCTTAAGTTTTATTTCAACTCAAAATGATATCAGTATAAGACCATTTCACTTGCTTTGCTTTTGTCTTTTCTTCCTTTATTGTGTAAAATAATTTTATTTTTTGAATTGTTCACTTAGCATTATTTTCTCTTTTGTATTCAGAGAAAGATGGCTTCCCTTCTGGAACACCAGCAGTAAGTTAATATGTTATTTCTTATAGCTCTTGTTTTAAGTTACGCAAAACAAATCTTAGTTTTTATTTTGCTTTCCAAAATAAATTACAGCCTTCGGAAATAACTACTGGATATATACTTTTAGATAGGTACTTGATTAGTTGAGCAATCTGTGTTAAGCAAATAGAATTTCTTCCAGTGATGCTTAAAGTAACTAAAACTTAGAATCGTTAGAGCAATTTAGTTACTTTTGATAATGTTTTCATGTATAACCATGAATACAAAGAACTTGCCAGCGTTTTCCTCTGGCACCATCTTACCAATTCTAGACTATGGAAATATACTGAACAATAAGAAGCCCGTCAGAATCTTCAGAGTTGTCTGAGATTTCATCTAAGTTATCATGTGAGCGCAAACACCTCCTGCAAATAATAGCTGTTTTATTTTCAGTTCCTCAGTTAGGAGGAAACCGTCTCCTGGAGTTATTTGAACACTATATGTAATAACATGTAAAATACATATCTAGCACCCACCTTGCAAGTAATACACTCTGTATAAAGGATAATGCCTTGCTCTTTTGCTTTGTTAGCCAACACTTTTTCTGGTGAGTCTGGCTGTTTTAAATAACTGAAAAACTCTGACTTATACAAAGCCCAGAGGATTTTTGTTTTTGGTCTTAACAAATGAAGTGATTGTTTACTTTTTGGGCTTGCTTAAAGGGTATAAAATTCTCTATATAGTATTCTCTCTTAAGAATACTTGGTATTTACTGTATACATTTGTTTCATAAACTTTTCTGTAATGTATAGAATTACCTTTAAAAATGACTAGATTAGAACCAGTAAGGTTTTATTGCTTTGAAGTGAGCTAGTAAATATATTTTCAAGTATGTTAAAAAAAAGAGATAGTTGTATTTTCATCTGTTGTTATGTTTGACTTGTCTCCCTTACTTTGCTTATGTGATAAATGCAGCTGAATACCAAGGGATCGGAAACATCAGCAGTAGTAACAGAGGAAGATGATGATGATGAAGAGACTCCGCCTCCTGTTATTGCCCCACGACCAGATCATACAAAATCAGTGAGTTTCTGATGAATGAACTGGGTTTTGTGTCTGTTCATGTGAGTTTNATCTTAGTTTTTATTTTGCTTTCCAAAATAAATTACAGCCTTCGGAAATAACTACTGGATATATACTTTTAGATAGGTACTTGATTAGTTGAGCAATCTGTGTTAAGCAAATAGAATTTCTTCCAGTGATGCTTAAAGTAACTAAAACTTAGAATCGTTAGAGCAATTTAGTTACTTTTGATAATGTTTTCATGTATAACCATGAATACAAAGAACTTGCCAGCGTTTTCCTCTGGCACCATCTTACCAATTCTAGACTATGGAAATATACTGAACAATAAGAAGCCCGTCAGAATCTTCAGAGTTGTCTGAGATTTCATCTAAGTTATCATGTGAGCGCAAACACCTCCTGCAAATAATAGCTGTTTTATTTTCAGTTCCTCAGTTAGGAGGAAACCGTCTCCTGGAGTTATTTGAACACTATATGTAATAACATGTAAAATACATATCTAGCACCCACCTTGCAAGTAATACACTCTGTATAAAGGATAATGCCTTGCTCTTTTGCTTTGTTAGCCAACACTTTTTCTGGTGAATCTGGCTGTTTTAAATAACTGAAAAACTCTGACTTATACAAAGCCCAGAGGATTTTTGTTTTTGGTCTTAACAAATGAAGTGATTGTTTACTTTTTGGGCTTGCTTAAAGGGTATAAAATTCTCTATATAGTATTCTCTCTTAAGAATACTTGGTATTTACTGTATACATTTGTTTCATAAACTTTTCTGTAATGTATAGAATTACCTTTAAAAATGACTAGATTAGAACCAGTAAGGTTTTATTGCTTTGAAGTGAGCTAGTAAATATATTTTCAAGTATGTTAAAAAAAAGAGATAGTTGTATTTTCATCTGTTGTTATGTTTGACTTGTCTCCCTTACTTTGCTTATGTGATAAATGCAGCTGAATACCAAGGGATCGGAAACATCAGCAGTAGTAACAGAGGAAGATGATGATGATGAAGAGACTCCGCCTCCTGTTATTGCCCCACGACCAGATCATACAAAATCAGTGAGTTTCTGATGAATGAACTGGGTTTTGTGTCTGTTCATGTGAGTTTAAAAAAATAGCAGTCTGTATTTGATTTCCAGTGGTTTTTAAAAGGGTTTCCCAGTTGCCCTCAGTGGTAAGAATCCACTTGCCAATGCAGGAGATGATCTCTGAGTCAGGAAGATTGCCTGGAGAAGTAAACGGCAACCCACTCCAGTATGCTTGCCTGGGAAATATCACAGACAGAGGAGCCTGGTGGGCTACAGTCCACAGGGTCACAAATAGTCGGACATGACTGAGCATANAAAAAAATAAAAAATAGCAGTCTGTATTTGATTTCCAGTGGTTTTTAAAAGGGTTTCCCAGTTGCCCTCAGTGGTAAGAATCCACTTGCCAATACAGGAGATGATCTCTGGGTCAGGAAGATTGCCTGGAGAAGTAAACGGCAACCCACTCCAGTATGCTTGCCTGGGAAATATCACAGACAGAGGAGCCTGGTGGGCTACAGTCCACAGGGTCACAAATAGTTGGACATGACTGAGCATACCTACGTGCACGATTTTTAAAAAGTCCTCCTGCTGAAAATATTTTAATAAGGGGGATTTGACTAGGATATCTTTACCTAAATACTATTATCAAAAAACTAGTTTTTTTGAAAATTAAAGTTGAATGGGTCTTTAGAAGTTAAAATGCACATTGTGTTTTCTTTCTGCATTACTCCATCTCTTCCAGAGAACTCATCAGTTTCTCTGCCTTTCTCTGTTTATCTCAGTGCAGAAAAGTACTAAGTCTAGAATCTTACCTCTTACCCAAAGCATCTCCCATTTAACATTTCTGTTAAAACATTAGCATCATTCAAGAGGCTGCCAGGAGTGAAATTTCTAACGGATATGGGAGAATTTTAACAATAACAACATTAGACAGAGATAGCAAGAGTCCTGTCCTACTCCCTATACTAACAGAGATAAAGTAAGAAGAGCATGGTGAGGTGTTGGCACAGTAAACAGGTATAAAACTCTGACTGCCGTTGTATCCTCAATAGAGGGCTCTATTTTCTTTGCTATTTAGAATTGACTGTTTGAAATGAAATGATAGAAATTATGTTTGTGTAAAAATTTGTGTGGAAATTAATAGTAGTTAAAGCTTCCCTATTGGCTCAGATAGAAGAGAATCTGCCTACAGTGCAAGACACTGGGTTCAATCCCCAGATCAGGAATTTCCCCTGGAGAAGGAAATGGCAACCCACTCCAGTATTCTTGCCTGGAGAAGTCCATGGACAGAAGAGCCTGGGGGGCTTTAGTACATGGGGTTGCAAAGAGTCAGACATGACTGAGTGACTGACACTTTCACATTGCAACATCAGGATTTCTATTATTTGGTCTTTATTTCTCTCTTGTAGAAAAATATGATTTTTAAAGTTCTATTTCTTTCTGCTTCATTTCTGGCACATTATTTTTTATCTGACTGCACTTAAATTTCATTTACAGATCTTCTGTTTTGCTATTCAAACTTTTAACATATGTATATGATGTTCCTAAGAAAAATGTTTCACATTGCCTCTTAGTTACCAATCTTTGGTGAAATAAGTCTGAAAGTATTACTCTCATTCTTTAGAACACTGAAAACAACTTAGATTTTGTCAGAAATCAAAGAACTGAATAGTGTGCCAGTTAAGAATACCTAAAAATATTTTTCTTCAAGTATTAGTAATTAACTGTTTCTCTGCAGATTTATACACGATCTGTAATTGATCCTATTCCTGCACCAGTTGGTGATTCTAATGTTGATGGTGGTGCCAAGACTTCAGACAAACAGAAAAAGAAGGCCAAAATGACAGATGAAGAGATTATGGAGAAATTAAGTATGTTGCCTACATTTTACGTTATTCTTAAATTGTTAACAGCCCCTGAAACATTTGGCCTGGATGGGTCTTAACTTATACCTTATATTTTGGCTTAAATTGTTTTCTCCTAGGAACAACAGATTCAGTTAATGTAGTAAAGCCAAAATAATACTCCTCTTTGCCTGCTTATTATTTTGTGCCAACTCGTGAGCTGTGTCTTTGTAATAGTCAGTATTTTGGGGAGCAATACTTCTTCTCAGAGGGCCAAATCTAAGGGTCCTAATTGGAAACTTTATCAAAGAAAGTCTGTATATATTTATGCACACCTGTAGAATACAAAATGTCCCTAAATAACTAAACCAAATGTCTTATCTAGATAATACGTGTAAGCATAAAATGTATTTTTTTCCTCCATTTTCATCCATCAACTGTCATTGGCCTGGATCAAGTGCTGGAAATAATACACACAGGCCAGAGAGAGGGTAGCAGTAGTATCTCATTACAATTCTGTAGCCACTAGAGTTCTAAAGGACACTGACCTAGAGGCACAAGGAACAATATTACAGATTGGCAGTAGGCTTGAGGCTGAGTACCTGTATAAAATTGCTTTATTTTGTGAATTTCTTTGATATGCCCCTCTCTCCTTTTACCTTGTCAAAGTTTAAGTGAAATTTTCTCATGGTTGTACTTAGTTGTAATAAGACTATGTTAGGATTTTATGTACAAAATCATACCTTTTTTTTTTTTAAACAAAATCCTAATTTAAAACCTGTTTCTTAGTTGTGGCTTTGTGAACTTTTCTTAAACAGATACATGATTAGTTTATACTAGAGTAATCTTATAGTAATAAGTGATTTACTAAATATATTGAAAGGTAGATACAGGAGAAGAGTTAGAAAAGCCATTAGGGTTTTTCATTTGGATATTTTATATATATTTTTTTCTCATAGTAAGTAGTTTTATAACTTATTGTTAGTTTAATATTGATACATTTCAGTGGAGTATGAAAAGTAGGATGACCAACTTGTCCTTTTGCCAGGAATTGACCGGTTGAGTTTTAAAACTTAACATGCCACATCCTAAGAACCCCCTGAGTCTCAGGAAAGCTAGTATAGTTGGTCATTCTGTAATGTCGTCATTTTTTAGAAAGTGGTAGGATAATCAAGACATTAGTTAGGAGGTCTAACCTAGTGGAAATAGTGTATCTTTTTGCTTCTTGTACTTTTAAATTTTTATTTATTTCTTTTGTGTTTGAAGCATACATTATTTTTGAAACTTAGTGTTATGTATGTTCTAAAATCAATGGGGTTTATTAAAAGAAATAATGTTATCAGAATTAGTTTACAATTTTAAAATGCTTGACTGAATTTCCAAATTTTTGTTGTTTTTGTTTAAAATAGGAACTATTGTAAGCATAGGTGACCCTAAGAAAAAATACACAAGATATGAAAAAATTGGGCAAGGGTAAGTATATGTGACTGTATTACCAGAATATTCATTGTTCTCTAGATGTCTGGCTTGATATCTCTTTTGCCTACTGACATTGAACACTTATGGTATTCTCTGAGTAGTATTCTTGGATTTGTGTAAAAGTAATGAACTTATTTCTAGATGCTATTAAAATACTGTACTACTTAGCAGTGATTACACATTGCTGCTTCTTAAGTGTGATTTCACATTGGTGATAAGAGATTGGATGGGTGGGAAAATTGTCCAGCAAATATTTAAAGGACAGTAAGTTTATAGTGTTTTCTTTGTTTAAATGGATGTTAGTCACAGCATGAGTATGAAGCCTTAATTTTACTGCCCTTCTGATTTTGTTCAATAGTTTGTATTTTTAAAAATTATTATCTGTTTGTTTATTTATTTTATGGCCATGCCACGTGACTTATGGGATGTTAGTTCCCTGACCAGGGATCGAATCCAGGTCTCCCACTGTGGAAGCTCAGAGTCCTAACCACTGGCCCCTCAGGGAGTTCCCAATAGTTTGTATTTTAAAATTATGCTAACTGAAATCTTTTTCTTTTCTATTGCTTGAGAGCAAATGAACATCTTGAATTCTTAATGTTAATTCTGGAAAGTATTCTGGGAGTTTTGAGAGTGAGCTTAAGTCTTTTGAAAACTTTTATGAATTTCCTTTTAAAAGTAAAATTTAATTGCACCTCTGGTTTTAATAACAAAAAAATTGAAAATCATGTTAGTATCCTTGAGCCTGATAGTGGATAAATAAATAATAGTATGAAAAAATGAAAGTGTTAGTTGCTTAGTCATGTCTGAGTCTCCAACCCCATGGACTGTAGCCCTTAATTCAGTGTTGAATTAGAAAAGCAAATTATAGGAAAATACATAAAATGAAATCATTTATATGAAGTTTTAAAAATACATTAAATATCTTCTGTAGTGGTACACACCTGTGTCCTTAGTAAAGTATAGAGAAACATGTGGCAATTATGCATGTCGAATACAGAGTGAATGTCCAACACAGATTACTTTGGAGAAGAGGGCGGATGCCTTTGCAAAGGCCAGATAAGAACCTTTAAATTTGTTTGTAGTTTCTTTGTTTCTTAAGCAGGGAAATAAATCCATGAGTATATGTTACTAATTTCTTTTTGTCTGATCTTTTTTCTATGTTTTTTTAGGTCTGAAATTTATGACAAATTTCTAATATAAGTTTTGGCCACAAAGATTACTTCTTTTTCTTATTCTTCCCCCTTTGTTTTTGCTTTTACCTTTTTTAAAGATGTTCAGTATTTGGTGTTCTTTAACCCCCTTTCAGTTGTTTTGAGTATAAAGTCTTTGGATGTTATAAATGAGAATGATTTAGAAATCTTAAATCTGCTTGTGTCTTTTTTTTCCCTAGGGCTTCTGGCACAGTTTTCACTGCTACTGATGTGGCATTGGGACAAGAGGTAACCAACTTTTTCATACTTCTGGGTGTTACTATTAGCTTTTACTATAGGCAGAACCTAGATCTGCCTGTGAATAATCAATGAGGAATTTCTTTTTCAGTTGAATATGTTGAAGGATTACTCTAGAGAATTTTATAGTATCTTCCTTATTGAGGGGAAAAAAGAAGTAATTAATTATGTGTTTAGTTTCATAAATAACTGTTTTAAAAACTATTTTCCCAGTTTGGATGAAAAGAGGATTAATTCCTGGCGTTGGACTGACCTTAGGTTTAGATTTCAAGAGAAATCCGAAAATACTAGGGCTTCTGTATTACAAAGAATTGTGTGTAGGCAGTGTGGAAGTTAAAGCACTGCCTATGAGTAAATTATAATTTCACTGTATAGGATGTATGTACTAAATTGGATGATTAACTTATTAGTGTTTATGATTTTCTAAGAGAATTAGGAAACTTGTTCTGATTTTTTTCCTGTTTCCACCATAGGTTGCTATTAAGCAGATTAATTTACAGAAACAGCCAAAGAAGGAATTGATCATTAATGAGATTCTGGTGATGAAGGAATTGAAGAATCCCAACATAGTTAATTTCTTGGACAGGTAAATGAGAGTTTTCTTAAACATTGGGAGAAAAATGGTTTTGGAGATGAGCCAGACTAGGGTTGAGTGTCAACACTGAAAAATAAACTCAAAGTAAGGAGAGAGGTAAAAATAGCATGTTACAGTTTGTGATCTTAGTCAGTGAGTCGTGTCTGACTCTTTGTGACCCCATGGACTGTAGCCCTCTAGGCTCCTCTGTCCTTGGGGATTCTCCAGGCAAGAATATTGGAGTGGGTTGCCATTCCCTTCTTCAGGGGACCTTCCTGACCCAGGGATCAAACCCAGATCTCCCACGTTGCAGGCAGATTCTTTACCAACTGAGCCACCAGGGAAGCCTATGTTACAGTTTAGAAGGTCCCTTTTCTACTTAGGGATCAGTTGGCAATCAAAAGGAGGCAGTTAAATGAAGGACATTGCTACTAGTGCTCATAACAAGTCCAAATGATCAGGAGCAGAAACACTAAGGAAAGATTGCCTGTGATTCATGTCTTGATACAGAGGTGATTGGCCACTCAATTTTTAAACTTTCAGGTCAATTTTATTTCAGATTTTGTCTTGGGAAAATAGCATGTTTATCAAAACCTCATATAATTTAGGAACTGATGTTAAATCATAGAACAAAAAGTAGACGAGAAAATTATGTATTTTACAGCCTTTGTTTTTTTGGCCACATTGCAGCATATGGGATTTTAGTTCCCTGCCCAAGGGTTGGCAGTGAGAGTACAAAGTCCTGATCACTGAGCCAACAGGAAATTCCCTTACCGCCGATTTGTTTTTAAAGCAAGATGTCTATGTGAATGAAAGAAGAGTAGTAGAAAAATCAGTTAGAATTACAGTAGTGATTATATTGGAGATAGGGAATTATAGGTGATTTTTTAAAATTTCCGTATTTAAATTTGTTTTGAATGGATTAAGAGAAAACATACTTTTAGACTTTAGGCCTACCTCTGGAGACCATGTCCATAGACATAAACTTTCCAGGTACATTTCTCTCTTTTTTTTTTTTTTTTTTTAATTTATTTATTTATTGGCCACGCTGTGCAGCATGTGGGATCTTACTTCCCTGATCGGGGATTGAACCTGGGCCCCCTGCATTGCAAGCCCAGAGTCCCAACCACCAGACCACCAGGGAAGCCCCCACATTTCTCTTAAAATAGTATTTCAAGTCAGTAAAGCATGGGTGGTTAAGATAAAGCCATAAGCTCTGGAACCAGTTGTCTTTAGTTTCAGATTCTGGTTCTGTCACCTACTGGCTATGTGACCTTGTATGAGTTAACTAAGCTTTACAGGTCTCCATCTCCAGGAAGCCTCCATCATCTGGAAATTCATACCATACAGGGTTATTGTAATTGGGATAATCTATGTACACACTCAAGTCAGAATTGTGGGCAAATTTTCAAGTGATTTAGGAAAATCATAATGACCTTCTGTTGCTTTTCTTTGCTGTTACAAAGCACCTTTTCAGTGTTCTTCCTAGCTATCAGAGCTACCAGCTTTCTGGGTTTTTTTATCAGGGTGTCTAATAATTGAAATCTTCAATATAGAGTGCCATGTATTTAGAAAAAGTGAAAGTGTGGATGTATTTTGTATGTTCTCTTGTAGCTACCTGGTGGGAGATGAGTTGTTTGTGGTCATGGAGTACCTGGCCGGGGGATCCCTCACTGATGTTGTCACAGAGACGTGCATGGATGAAGCACAGATAGCTGCTGTGTGCAGAGAGGTGAGTTTGCTCCCTTTTTGATAAGTTACAGTAACATGTGGTTAACTGAGTTGAAAAAAGGGAAATATTTATTTGTTCAAGTAGTATACTTTTGAGGGTAAGAGGGGGTGCCATTAAAAATACATCACTCAACAGTGGAAGCAAGGACAAAGTGGCATATCTTCTCCCAGCTGCTGCTGCTAAGTCGCTTCAGTCGTGTCCGACTCTGTGTGACCCCATAGACAGCAGCCCACCAGGCTCCCCTGTCCCTGGGATTCTCCAGGCAAAAACACTGGAGNTATATCACTCAACAGTGGAAGCAAGGACAAAGTGGCATATCTTCTCCCAGCTGCTGCTGCTGAGTCGCTTTAGTCGTGTCCGACTCTGTGTGACCCCATAGACAGCAGCCCACCAGGCTCCCCTGTCCCTGGGATTCTCCAGGCGAAAACACTGGAGTGGGTTGCCATTTCCTTCTCCAATGCATGAAAGTGAAAAGTGAACGTGAAGTCGCTAGGTATTAATTAATAAGTCTGCTTGTGGTTTTAATTGATTTCCTTAAAGGTAACCAATGAAATGATATTCATTAATGAATTTTGAGACACAGTATTTGTTTAGGCCAGTAGAATTCTGTCACATTGCCTACATCTAAGCCAAAAATGAGCCTTTCTTTCTTCCATGTAATCTTTTTCCTATGGATGAAACTTAGGTTAATGAGATTGTCATTAAAACTGAGACACTACTTCGAATCCTAGGAATCATTATCACAAAGGATGAAATTGTGACTGTTCTTAAAACTGTTATGTTTCCTGTGATTTGGCTTCCCTCATTTGTACAGTGAATTATAAGTAAATTATAACCTTTGTTCATGTAAGAACAATATATGTGATGTTTTTCTTTTTTCATCTTTTATTTGGCATTTTTTTTAAAGTATTTTTCAAAGGTTTTAATTCNTGTGATTTGGCTTCCCTCATTTGTACAGTGAATTATAAGTAAATTATAACCTTTGTTCATGTAAGAACAATATATGTGATGTTTTTCTTTTTTCATCTTTTATTTGGCATTTTTTTAAAGTATTCTTCAAAGGTTTTAATTCAGGTGTAGTTATACTTCATTTAATGGATATTCCTCTTGATTGTTTCAGGAAGGATGGAAATAAGAACTTCTTAATAGTTTTAAATATGATAGTTTAATAATATATCCCTAAACAGTGAATGTTTGAAAAAATGAAGAATGATCACTTAAAAGTTGTTAAAAAGAATTTATTTATGCCTAATTTGTTTTTCTAATAATTTTTTTCATAATTGGTATAAAGTTATTTTAAGAGTTCCTCCATTTATTCCTAATTGGTATAAACTTATTTCAAGAGTTCTTCTGTTTATTCCTACAAGTATTTTTCTGGGGATTTATTCTTTTCAGAAATCTGCTTAAATGCTTGGTAAATATGATGCAGTAATAAGCAGTTAATCTAGTTTTTTTTTTCTGTGAGTAGTGCAGTGTTTTGAATGAGATTTTTAGTTGTAAAGATGTACAGACTTCATTTGTTGTTCTACTTTAATGTGGATAAGAAATAAAAACACAGCTTTTTCCAAGTTAATATGCGGTTTACATTAAAAAAACATAGCAAGCAGATTTTAAAATTTTAATCTCATTCTGTTTTTAAGGAAGTGAGTACTTTTTCTGCTCTTTTGACTCAGTGCTTTCTGAAATACGGCATAGTATCTAGGATATGGATATAGCTTTATGTAAAACCTACCATAGCGTAGCATAGCATAGCACCATAGAAGAAAGGAAGAAAACATTTACATCACACTGAAGAACTGGAGGGAACCAGACTACCCAGTGTCTTATATTGATTAGACTTCTGAGTATCTCAGATTCAGATAGGAATGATTACTGGTTTATCCTTTACTGTTGAAAAGTGAAAGTGTTAGTCGCTTAGTCACGTCTGATTCTTTGCAACCCCATGGATTGTGGCCCGCCAGGCTCCTCTGTCCTTAAAATTCTCTAGGCGAAAATATGGGAGTGGGTTGCCATTTCCTCCTCTAGGGGATCTTCCTGACCCAGGGATCAAACCTGTGTCTCCCGTGGCTCCTGCTTTGCCAGGCAGATTCTTTACCACTGAACCACCTGGGAAGTTCCCATTACTGTTGAAATGATATCTAAAAAGCCTTGTGCATGTTTACCAAGTGCTGTGTACCTTAAGACATTTAAATTTAANGATCTTCCCGACCCAGGGATCAAACCTGTGTCTCCCATGGCTCCTGCTTTGGCAGGCAGATTCTTTACCACTGAACCACCTGGGAAGTTCCCATTACTGTTGAAATGATATCTAAAAAGCCTTGTGCATGTTTACCAAGTGCTGTGTACCTTAAGACATTTAAATTTAAACCTGAACAGGCCTAGAAATCATATTGACCCACCCATTCATTTCATAAATGAGAACATTGAAGACTAAGTGATATTCTTATGGTATTAAATAACTTGTGGCAGAAATAAGACTAGATAAGACATTATTTAATAGTTGTTTCTGGATAAGACCAGAGTAGGAAGAGCAGGATCTAATTATTTAAGGTGTCTTATTTTTGTGACTTTGCATGTGACAGAATTTTTTTCCTCTGTAAATGTATTATTAGAGTGTCTTCTACTAGATACTAGAGGTGGTACTCAGGTAAGTAGTGTATATGAACTTCCCTTAGATTTTTCAGGGACTATTTCATTGATAGGTGTTTTTCTTCTGTTCAGTGTTTACAGGCATTGGAGTTTTTACATGCTAATCAAGTGATCCACAGAGACATCAAAAGTGACAATGTGCTTTTGGGCATGGAAGGATCTGTTAAACTTAGTGAGTAACAAGTGAACAGATAACACTTATATGTTACTTATAATTTTCTGCCTTTTGTTTAAGTAAAAACTCTTTTCCTGCTATTAACATTTTTATGACAATACATGGAGTCGGGGAGAATAGTAGTAAAAAGATATGGACCATCAGCTGGACAGATAGAGTTTAAATAGTGGATCTACTACTACTTGCTGAATAATTTTGGGTGAAATCATGTAATCTGTTTATGTTTGTTTCCTCATTTGTATGATAAGGAAAATAGTAGTACCTATCTCGGAGAATTCTTCTGAATACTAAAAATGTAGAACACTGAGGAGCAGTGCCTGGTACTATTGTAATGTTGGTGCTGTCTTCCAAACATAAACTTGGATTTGTCTCTGCTACCTGTTGGGGTAGATTTTTCTCATTATGCTGTTTGTCTTTCTTTGAATTTGGTAGATGGTGGTCTAATTAGGAGAGGCCTGTGTGACCCAGACATCAGAGATGACACTTTTAGGGAGAAAATCATTTGTAAACCCCTTTCCCTAATTGTCTTCTGTATCAGACATGATAGAGTCACGGGGGAAAGAACTCTCTTCTTCTGCTGGCTGTAATCTCAGTTCCACCCGTGCCTTCTGGAGGATTCAAGAACTTCTGCTGCAGTTTCTCCAACTACGCAAAATGCAAGACATTTCTTGGATCGGGAGACCAAAAACTATTTCTTCTGTTTGCCTAGAGAATTTGGCTCCTTTTTCAACATCTCTTTTTAAAAATAGATTCTTCAGGGCCTTCCCTGATGGTGCAGTGGTTAAGACTCTGCACTTTCAATGTAGGGGGTGTGAGTTCAATCCCTGGTTGGGGAACTAAGATCCCCTAAGCTCTGTAGTCCAGCCAAAAAGTTAGGGGAGAAAAAAATCCTTCAGAGGTTATTCAACTACAAGAATGAGGATTTAGTTTCTATTTGATGGTCAAAATATATAGTTAATAATTGTAATTTTAGTGGGAAAGCTAGAAATTGATATTCTCATACATTTTTGGTGGATATACAGGTGAACTAAATTTGACATTTTGGATAATATTTTACCCTGGCTCTGCCACTCACTAGATGAATGATCTTGGTGTTCCTCAGGTTTCCCATTTGTAAAATGGAAGTCATAATAATAAATGTACCTATCATAAAGTTATAATATGGTATGTTTATTCTTATGAGGTACTTGAAACAGTTTTATAAGCACTCATTTTAGCTATAAATGTTATGATTTGACCTAACAGTTGCTTTTTTAAGACTGTCTGCTATAGAACTGCTGAACATATGCACAGCAATAAGTACAAAAACGTTCCCTGCAACCTTGTAAGGAAAAACCAACAACATCTGAAATAATCTAGTAGTACAGAAGTGGTTAAATACATTATGGTATTTTTATGTGCTGTGAAGTTGTGTAGTTACAATAAGATAGGTTAGTACAGTAATATAGAAAGATCTCTAAAAATAGTTTTAAAAAGCAATTTGCAAAGTATCCTAAGTAAAATAGTTAAGTAAAATAAACCAATCAGTTTGTAGATATTTTTTGTATATTTGGAAATGTATAACAGAAGTCCCGAACTTATAGTCCTAAATGTTAACAGTATTTACATGTGGAATAGAATGAGTTTAACAGTAGAAGGAAGAAAATGGTTCTAGATTCTTATCTTGACTTTCCTACTGAATTAACGCTGGGTTCTAAATTAGGTATCCTGCTCCTCAGTTATAAAATGAGGTGGTTGGAATAGAGTAATGCTGGTGAAGACCTTGTGGGTACAGTTGCAGTTAAATGTGTTCTTTTTCTGGGCTCTCTCGCTGACTCATATGCTTCTTATTAATTCTAGCTTCTGTTTTTTGTCTTCAAAAGTAGTGTCCACTTCAAGTTTTAGGATAAAATTAGTTGTTTAGAATAAAAACCTTCCTAATAATTTACCACCTTCTTTTGGGAAATAAAAGTTAAAAAGTGAGAGTGTATAATATCAAAATATCTGTAAGCCCATTCTGGTTTACTTTATTAATACATTTTTAAAAACTAAGAGACTGAATACTCAAATATAATTCGTTAAGTCATATAAAGTAAACTCCTAAAACAACCCACGAACANGTCTTCAAAAGTAGTGTCCACTTCAAGTTTTAGGATAAACAGTTAATTTACCACCTTCTTTTGGGAAGTAAAAGTTAAAAAGTGAGAGTGTATAATATCAAAATATCTGTAAGCCCATTCTGGTTTACTTTATTAATACATTCTTAAAAACTAAGAGACTGAATACTCAAATATAATTCGTTAAGTCATATAAAGTAAACTCCTAAAACAACCCATGAACACCATTAACTCAAGATGTTTTGTATTTGTCTTGTTTTGTAGCTGACTTTGGTTTCTGTGCCCAGATCACCCCTGAGCAGAGTAAGCGGAGTACCATGGTTGGAACGCCATACTGGATGGCACCAGAGGTGGTTACACGGAAAGCTTACGGCCCCAAAGTAGACATCTGGTCTCTGGGTATCATGGCTATTGAGATGGTAGAAGGAGAGCCTCCGTACCTCAATGAAAATCCTTTGAGGGTAAGACCAGTTAAACACTAAACTTACTTTCAGAAAATAATTTTCTTTAAATCATTAATTTAGAACTTGCATGTGCTAGGCACTGGCCAAAGATTTAGGAGACAAAGTTGATTCAAAACAAAACAAAAAACCCCCAAAAGCCAAGTCTCTTCTCTTACTCTCTATCTAGAAAGTATTTGCTTCTGAGTTATTGAGTTGACTCTGTTAGGTTAAAGACTTTATAATTTTTTGATAAGCTGTATTGTTTCTTAAATTTGCACATAAATAAGAATTTGCTCAGTTTTCTGTAGAATTAAGAGACTCTAGATATAACCTTCAGGTTACTGACTTTGAACTTTGGCCTCTGTACCCCCAGGTACAAAGAGGAAAGCAGGATCCCATCTCTGAGGAGGCTGGGTAGATGGCAGTGTTAAAGCCCACATTCAGACAAAAGAGTGAGGGTCCCCAGAGACAGATGAAGTCAGTAGACTTTAAACGGTTTCATGTTCCAGCAGCTGAGGTAGAGTTCCAGCTTTGCTTCTTTCTCTCTTTTTCCCTTCCTTTCCTTCCTCCCTTCATCAGAACCTCTATAAAATCACTTCATGCCTACTAGAATGACTGTAATAAAAAATGCAGAAAGTGATAAGTATTGGTGAGAATCTGGAGAAACTGGAACCCTCGTGCATTGCTAGTGGGAATGTAAAATGGTATAGTACTTTGGAAAACAGTTTGACAGTTTCCTTAAAAATTGACATTGAGTTACCATGTAACTTGGCAGTTCCTTTGCTAGGTAAATAACCAAGAGAATTAAAAGTACATATTCACCCAAGAACTTGTCCACAAATGTTCATAGCAGCATTATTCATAATAGCCAAAAGGTAGAAACAACCCAAATGTCTGTTCGTTGATGAGTGAATAAACAAAAGTAGTATATCCATATATATATACTACTAGTATATTCCAGTATTATATATCTATATCTATACTCCTCCATGGTTGGAGGAGCCTGGTAGACTGCAGTCCATGGGATCACTAAGAGTTGGACACGACTGAGTGACTTCACTTTGACTTTTCACTTTCATGCTTTGGAGAAGGAAATGGCAACCCACTCCAGTATTCTTGCCTAGAGAATCCCAGGGATTGGGGAGCTTGGTGGGCTGCCGTCTATGGGGTTGCACAGAATCGACACAACTGAAGCGACTTAGCAGCAGCAGCAGCATATCCATACAGTGGAATGTTATTTAGCCTTAATAAAGGGAAAGATGTACAGATACATGCAGCATTGAACCTTGAAGACATTATATAAGTGAAAGAAGTCAGACATAAAAAATTACATATTGTCGGATTCCCTTTACAGTTGATTGATTCCTCATTTGTGGTAGGGTAGTTAGGTTCTATCACACAGCAAACACTGAGTTAACGAATACTGAACCATTGCTTCTAGAAGAAGTCACATTTTATTAACTGATCAGTACCTCACCTTGCTTTATATCTATTTCTGTTTAAATACACTTTATTTAATATATATTGATGATTCAGTCATGTTGGACTTAGAGCCACTGTAACTCATGCTGGAATTTGGCATATCAAACCAGTACATTTTCTCTATAAGGCACATCATAGCCTTCTGGCCCTTAGGAATGCTGAATAGTATGCTGCTTTTCACCTCTCTGCAGATTTTTATAGATGACCACAGAAGCACTGAGCATATTGATTGGGAGGTTACAGATTAATTGTAGTGAACAGGTAAATTCACCTATATGGAATCCTCGAATAATGAGGATCAGCCGACTATGAAGTCTCTGGAACAGGCACATCCATAGAGACAAGAGGTTAGTGGTTTACAGCAACTGAAGAGAGGAGGAAATGTAATACATATGAGTGTTCTTTTTGGAAGGATGAAAATATACTGCAATTAGACATTAGTGATAGCTGTATAGTCTTGCAAATATACTAAAGACCTTAAATTGTACATTTTAAAAGGGTGATGTGAATTACATCTCAGTGAAGTAATTATTTTAAAGTTTTAAATTGCCATATATGACTACAGACTTACTGCCAGAAATTGAAAATTTTTTTCTCAAAATAAGTTAGACATGCTGTAAAATGAGCTACAGAGGCCAGTATAATGGGTATATGTAGAAGGTGCTCTGTCGGGATTGTGTTGGATTTTGATGCTCATTTTCCTAGTGCTTTTCATCCTCTTGCAGAGATTCCAGTTCAACTGAGCAATTAAAGTACTTACATAGAAGTGATTAATTTTAAAACGTTGCAGAACAGTTTTTAAAACCCCCAAACTGGTTCATTTATATGTTTGGCAAACACTGATTTGAGTACTTGCTCAAGACACTCAGATCAATAAGGTGCTATGCAAGGTACAGTCTTAAAGAACCAACAAAAATTTCTGCCACTATAGAAGGAGGAGAAAGACAATTTTAAAAATAGAAATAATATGTAATATGTTAAATGATGAACCCTTAAGGACTGTGGCTGGTGGGCAGAGAGTCAAATGTCCAATTTCCAAAGAGTGGTTAGGGAGGCTTCACTGAGGTAACATTTGAACAAAGGAAATAAGAGAGTGATACTTAGTTACTTAAGGGAAGAACATTTCCATCATGTGTAACAACCCTAAGCAGGAGCATTTCTTAAGTATTCAAAGATCCTTAAGGATTAAGCAGGAGCATTTCTTAAGTATTCAAAGATCCTTAAGGATTCTGCGTAGCTAGCCTACAGTTGAGTACACAGCAGGAGAAAAAAGGTGGATCAGTTAAGACATGAAGCCAACTGTGGTACCATAGGCCTTTGTAAGAATTTTGGCTTCTGCACAAGTAAGACGAGGAGACTATTGGAGAGTACTGAATAGAGAGGTGAAAGTGATCTTCCTTCTGTTCTAACAGGATCATGCTTAGATTTTGATGGGATTACTTTTTTGAGAAGAGATTCTCAAGAGAGGCAAAGGCAGAAGCAGGAAGACCAGTTAGGAGGCTGATGCAGTGATCCAGGCAAGAAGTGATGATAGCTGAGGCCTGAATGGTGTTGGGGGAGGCTGGAAAAAGTAGTTGGATTCTGAATGTATTTTGAAAGGAGAACCTACATGACAGAGAGGGAGAGATGTCCCTAGGAGTTTGGCCTAAGCAATTGGAGTGATGAAACTGAGGTTCTCCTTGGGTGAAATGAGGAAGACTGCAAGTAGAGAAGAGAAGTGGAGGTGGCAGGTGCCAGATTAGGAAGTAAAATTTTTAACTTGTTTTGGACATGTTAGGTTTGAGTTACCTATTAAGATATCCAAGTGTCCATGTGGATATATTGAATAGGCTATTGAATGTGGAAGTGTGGGATCCAGGATAGAAATATAAAATTGTTAGCTGTAGAATTTTTTAAAGCTCTGAGATCAGGCCACCGGGTCTAATGGGCATAGACAGACAATAGAAGAGATATGGCTTGCATCCTGAGGCGCTGCATAGTTAAGCATTGACCCTAGTTTTTTAGGATATATTCAGCTTATCAACTTTTTTTGGAAGTGCTACATCTATATTTATAAGTTAATTGGTTGTTATTCAGTCACTCAATCATGTCCAACTCTTTGCAGCCCCATGGACTGCAGCATATCAGACTTCCCTATACTTCATCATCTCCTGGAATTTGCTCAAATTCATGTCCATTGAGTCAGTGATGCCATCCAACCATCTTGTCCTCTCTCATCCCCTTCTCCTCCTGCCCTCAATCTTTCTCAGCATCAGGGTCTTTTTTAATGAGTTGGCTGTTCACATCAGGTAGCCAAAGTATTGGAGTTTCAGCTTCAGCATCAGGCCTTCCAGTGAATATTCAGGGTTGATTTCCTTTAGGATTGACAAGTTTGATCTCCTTGCTGTCCAAAGGACTCTTAAGAGTCTTCTCCAGCAGCACAGTTCAATAGCAGTAAGCACCGAAATAATCAAGTCACAGTATACCAGGCAGTTTTAAAAAGCAGAAAAATACAACCCATAATGAGGGGGGAAATCAATCTATTGAAACCACCCCAGAACTGACACAGATAAAATAATTCATGTACAAGGTCATTAAAATAATTTTAATAGTTGCATTCCAGATGTTAAAAGAGTAAGACATTTGAAGGTTTTTTTTTTAATTCAAATCTGACTTTTAGGTTGTAACTAGAGAGTTTGAGATTGTATTAATGGCAGCTAATATAATGTAGATTAGTGATTTAATGATCATAGATGTAATAATAAACTTAATATGAAAAATAAGGACTGAAATGAAATAGTATCAGTGAGCTGTGAAACAGCTTTGCTGCTGCTACTAAGTCGCTTCAGTTGTGTTCGACTCTGTACGACCCCATAGATGGCAGCCCACCAGGCTCTGCCGTTCCTGGGATTCTCCAGGCAAGAATACTGGAGTGGGTTGCCATTTCCTTCTCCAATGCATGAAAGTGAAAAGGCAAAGTGAAGTCGCTCAGTTGTGTCTGACTCTTTGCGACCCCATGGACTGCAGCCCACCAGGCTCTTCCGTCCGTGGGATTTTCCATGCAAGAGTACTGGAGTGGGGTGCCATTGCCTTCTCCGAGACAACTTTAGATGTTCTCATATATGTTTGATATAAGTTACAAAGTTTTAAAACAAAATAAAAACCCAGTCAACCAAGAAATCTGCAGCCAATAATCTTGTAAAAACTAAGGTAAGATAAAGGTTTTCTCAGACATACAGAAGTTGAAAGAATTTATCACCAGTGGATCTAGACTACAAGAAATATTAAAGGAAGTCTTTTAAGCAGAAAGAAGAAGACAGTGTGGTTCCACACAAAGAAATGAAGAGCATGAGAAGTAACTGTGTTGGTATATATGTACAATATTTTTCTATCTAAGTATCTTAAAAAAATAAAACTGTTTAAATGTAACAATGACAGGAGGAAAGAGCCTATGTGTATGTAAAACGACAAAAGTGATAAAATATGGCAGAAGAGACAAATCTCGCATTCCGAAGAATTCCAAATAAAGTATGTAGATAGAATTTCCTTCCAAGGAGCTCAGTTTGAAAAGGGGGAGAAAGGAATAATGTTCCAGTGGAGAAACCTGACAAACATTACCTAAAACCAGGCTTAGATCAACTCCATATCATCAGTGGTAAATCATGCTGATAGCATATACCTTTGATATGATGTCATGCAAATGGCACTCTTTTTTTAAATTAGTTTATTGATTTTTTTTTTTTTTTTTTTTTTTTTTGCTGGGCCTTCGCTGCCTGCTGCCCAAGCTTTTCTCTAGTTGCAGTGAACAGGGACTGCTCTCTGGTGGTGGTGAGTGGGCTTCTCATTGTGGTGGCTTCTCTTGTTGCGGAGCACCGGCTTGCGGGTGCGCAGGCTGCAATAGTTGCTGCTCCCAGGCTCTAAAGTACAGGCACAGTAGTTGTGGCACATGGGCTTAGTTGCTCAGCGGCAGGTGGGATATTCCCAGACTATCCAGGGATATTCTTGGACTGTCCAGACACAGGGATTGAACCTGTGTCTCCTGCATTGGCAGGTGGATTCTTTACCACTGAGCCACGAGGGAAGCCCTGGCACTCTTTAACTTTGATCTTCTTCCCCAGAAGCCATAATCTCAGTCTAATCATGAGAGAAAAAGATAAAGAAAAATTCCAGTAGAGAGGCATCATATAATATAAAACCTGACCAGTACTCCTCCAAACTATCAAAGTTGTCAAAAAGAAAGTCTGAGGAATTGCTGTAGCCAAGAGGAGCCCTAGAACACGTGACAACTGAATGGAATGTATGGTGTCTTGAAACAGAGACAGGAGAGTGGGAGAGTGGGTGAAACAGGAATATCTAGTGTGAATGCTGGAAGCCCTAAGGGCCCCTGTGAGGTTAGTGATTCTAGTAGCAGGGATATAGCTTTTTCCTCCCCCATACTTAGCTGCATAGGTATAGGCAAGATATAGGCAGAATTTTAACCATGTTTAGCCAAGTGAATACTATGAAGTGTGAGAAGATCAAAGAAGTGATCATGTGAAAGGGATGCTAGACACTGGAAAATCAATGGAAATTTAAGTCCATTGGAGTCAAAGAATTGCTGGCATTGGGGAACTAGGAGTGAAAAAGCTAGGAGGTGGAGTACAATTGAGATTTAATAGTTGCAGTTACTGGTACTGATGCAATACCATGTAACCGTGGGATATGTGTGGCTAAGGCAGGCAAACGGACAAGAACATCAAAGAAGATGTCAGGGAACCGTAACAAGCATCTTTGAATACTGAAATTGCCATGAATATGAGTCATGTTAGAGATAATAACAGTGTAACAGTGTTTGGGAGATGTTTAAAACAAGGAAAAGTAGATATGAGTTTGAAAGCCCCGAAATTATAGGGTAAGAGGGAGAGAGCTCAAAGAGGCAGTGAGTAGCCAAAGGAACACTAGTCTCCAGGCTCAGATGTGTAAGTACAGAGGTGTGGAGAGCACTGTGAGTGAGGCCCAGTCCTCCTGGAAGAGCCAGGCCTCAATAAGAAAAGTATTTGGGGTTGGGAGTGGGGCAGGGAGAACTGCATGAAAAAGTTTGACCCAGAAAGGGGAATATGCTGAACCAAATGGGTATTAGAATGGAGAAACAGGAATGACTGGGAGACCTGTGCTGCTTGTAATCACTAATATGAATGAAGATGAGTGTAATAATATTTATCCTAAAATGGAGAAAAGGTTACTAAGTATTTGGAGAGGAGAAGTACCTAATGCAACTGCTTTTTTTGAATCAACCATAGGTATGGGCTTCCCTCTTAATCCTTTTTGATGAAAGTGTAGGAGCTCATAACAGTGTTATGATCTTAACTTGAAAATAACTGCTAGCTCAGAGATTATTTCTTAGAATGAAATTTTTAAATGAAAATTTGGAAGGAAATGTCATGTAAATAGAAATGAACGTAGGTAACAGGGAAATGGATACACTCATATACCGATGATTTGTGTCAACTGATATCCTTTCTTTGATGACATTTTGGTAATACAGCAGAATCTTTAAATAATTCAGTAGAATATCTAGGTGACCTTGGGTTGATACTTTATCCAAAGTGTGATCCATGAAATAATAAATTGGACTTCATTAAAATTGGAATAATCTTCTTTGAGAAAGACATTATTAAGAGAATCAAATGACCAGTCACAAATACTGAAAATATTTCCAAATATTTCTAAAATGCACATCTGATAAAAAGAGTGTTATCTAAAATGTACAAACAACTCTTAGAATTCAACAAGGAAAACATCCTAATATAAAAATAGTGAAAGATTTGAACAGACAACTCATCAAAGAAGATCCACGGGTGGCAAACAAGGCATGTAAAAAGATGTTCAACATCATATCATTAGTAAGTTGCTAATGAATTAAATGTGACTTCCCTGGTGGCTCAGATGGTAAAGCATCTGCCTACAATATGGGAGACCCAGGTTCCATCCCTGGGTTGGGAAGATCCTCTGGGGAAGGAAATGGCAACCCACTCCAGTATTCTTGCCTGGAAAATCCCATGGACAGAGAAGTGTGGTAGGCTACAGTCCGTGGGGTCACAAAGAGTCGGACATGACTGAGTGACTTCACTTTCACTTTCAAAGAATTAAAACAAAAATAAGATAGCACTATAGACCTGACAGAATGGCCTAAAATTCACACATCATTATCTTATGGATTCCATAATTTATATTAGGTTTTGCTCTTGATGTCATATATCCTATGGATTTGAACAAATGTATGTGAATAATGTGTCCTTTATTAAGGGTGAAGATAATTTTGAAAAAGAAGTCAGGGAAATATAACGTCTAAATATAAAGTTAAAAATATTTAACCAAAATGGGTAGAAATAAGAACCTTACTTTAGTGTGTATGGCAGTTGTCTTTAAGTAACTTTTAAAGTACTCTCTCACTTTGTTGAACTGTCTCAAGTATGTTAAAATTATTCTTGTGTTTTTAGGCCTTGTACCTGATAGCAACTAATGGAACCCCAGAACTTCAGAATCCAGAGAAGCTTTCCCCAATATTTCGGGATTTCTTAAATCGATGTTTAGAGATGGATGTGGAGAAAAGGGGTTCAGCCAGAGAACTGTTACAGGTGAGTTCGGAAATAATACTGTTTGGGGGGAAAGCTGACTTTTTTGAATAGCCAGCAGAAAGTTTTCATAGGGTTAATAAGTATATTTCACTGTTCTTTCATCACCAGCAGTGTGGCAGCTACTGCATTTTCGGATTTTATCTGCTGGGCATAAAATATCCATAACACTGGAATAAGAATATGAGTTTTTACATACTACCAGTTCTCACACCAGTTCATTGCAGTCATGGGTATCTGAATCATTTAACTGAGTTTTTGTAGTACTGGAAGAACTAAAAAGAATACACTTTCAACCATAAAAGTGATGTATTGATTATGTGGATTTTTATATAGGTGTTGAAATATTTGTTAAATGAATGATCTATAAAGTAGTCTTTAGGGCTTACTTGAAAAAAAATATTTAGCTTCTAAACTTGTGACATTTACACATTTATTTTTCCCTGCTCTTCTTGGCAGCATCCCTTCCTGAAATTGGCCAAGCCATTATCCAGCTTGACACCACTGATTATGGCAGCTAAAGAAGCAATGAAGAGTAACCGCTAACATCATTGCCATGGCCTCATATTCTTTTTTCCATTTTCTAAAAGAAGTCTTTTAATATATGAAAATTATTATTCTTTGGGGGATTAAAGAAATGGTCTGCATAACCTGGAGAAAAAATAAATAAATAAACTACTACTTCCTGAAGACAACCAAGAAAAAATTGCAAAACAGAATGACAACTTTAGGGTCCAAAAGGAATTATGGACTGAATCACTAGCCTTACGTCTTTGTGCAGAAAGCCCGTCAGGGCCATTTATCATGCTTGAGATTTGCATTTTATTTTTCTGATATCATTATAATAGATCCCATTCATTGTCCCTTTTGGGGTG
The DNA here is from genome assembly GCA_006410735.1 of Raphicerus campestris. NCBI lineage: Eukaryota > Metazoa > Chordata > Mammalia > Artiodactyla > Bovidae > Raphicerus > Raphicerus campestris. The sequence continues at coordinate 586,189 of SJYW01005891.1, forward strand.
TTTTCAATACTTGAATGGCAGATTTGAGTTTTTCAGAGTATTTGTTTTATCTGCTAGTCTTTTCTCTCTTCTTCATAGCTTTCTTTTTCCTTGACTTTCTCCTTTTGAATTGCCTTGAGAAGTGTTTCTTATGCCTAAATTGGAGGCAAGTGTGATGGAAATTATGTAGCTCCTTATATTGGCAAAGGAACTCAGTATGGTTTAACTTTGTATAGAAGTTAGAACCAACTATTGTTACATGTAATATTTCAGTTGAGAATTTGAGCTGAAGGGAAGAAAAGTATGTGATTTTTACCTTTTTTTAGCAAATGTGAAAGAGTCAATTTTAGAAATTTCATGGTAGTGAGTTGTTTGGCATTTGTTACATGTATAGAGAGAAGACTAATAATCTATATTTATAACTAAATCATTGAAACAAAAAAAAGAATCCCATTCACTATACATTCTTAGAGGGGTTTTTTTTTTTCCTCCCTGTATCATCAGACTTTGCTTTAGGACTTTGATCCACTACTTTCCTCTTCCCTCTTTTTTCCCCTTCATTTTGGAAATAAGTTTCTGTATATGTTGTAAGTTTAGCTAGTTTGTTTGTTTTTTAATTAACCCTCTCTCACCCTACTCCTCCCTCTCCCTTCCCTAGGCAAATAATATAATAACCATTGAATTTTAAAATTTAAAACTTAACTATTTTTTTCCATTTAAAGGTGAAAAATATTTGGAGTTAACAGAGACAAAGTGAGAGACTTGAACCTTGGTGAGCTCTAAAATAATTAGATAAGATTATATTCATGGAAGAGAAATGTTAGTTACTTAGAGATGCAGCTTCTGACCAGTAAACTGCAGAGATTTGTGATAAACATTGTTCCCAACCCATTATCAGCATTCTACTGTCTGTGAGAACTTAAGTGACAAAGTACTTCTTAGTAAATTCATGGGTCATTTGAGATGTTGAATTACTTTTGATTTTTTTCCAATAAGTAAATAATATTCATGTAAAAAACTGGAGAAAGAAGGAATAATGAAATGTGCTTGTTAATAGCAATACTGTTTTTATTTTAAAGATTTAAAAAAGGTCTGTGACCTGTAGCATTAATTATTAGAGTGCCCACTCATCTCCCTTCCTCTCCTGTCCTCATCTTCAATGGTCATTTCAATTGTTTGACTTTTGAAGGCAGTATTTCCCTTCTGACGTGGCAAGAGCCACGTAAAAGAAAAATCTGTGGTTCAGTTCCGGCTTTTTATTCCCACCATTCACTCACAATTGACTTCACACCTATTTGCCATCTTGTAGTAGTATGAATTGTGAATAAAAATAAATTTGATGTTTTGAAGTGCATTAGGAGAACTGATAAAGTTTTATTTCCTATCATTTCCACCATGTTTCTGTTAAGATATAGGTATAAGGATAGAAATGGCTGGTGTTTGTTTTCTTTTAATTGGTAGTGTAATGTTTGAAGGTTACACAAAAACAAGTAAAATAATTCATGGAATTTGTATCGAAAGCACTTAATGGTCTCTGTTTTCAGTTTGATTGTTGATTTTATTTTTCTCTGGATTATATTGGCCTTCTACAACTATAACTAAATTACAGAAAACGCTGGTTTATCTGGTGGAAAGCTACAGTGTCTCTTGAGTTCCAGATTTGGACATTCTTTGTAAATAGTTGTCTGGATGGATTATAATAAAGAAGATGCTACCAGTGAAATAGAAAACCAGCTAAATGACACAAGACTGTGATCCTCGTGACCACTCTGGAAGGCACTTCTATACATCAGTCATAAAGACCATATTAATTGGATGCAGTGCCAGTGCCCCATTTTTTTGCCTGTGACTCAACAAAGATCTCTTCAGTTTATAAAAGCAGTTTGGGTTTGTATTTACAACTTCTCTAATGGTTACCTGCATGTCCATTGCTGGCAACGGACTTTGTCATTAAAACCTGACTCCTAGGTTAAGGGAGCTACACTGTGGTTTATTCTTTACTTACTTGGATAAACTAACTTGTAATAGAAATATACTTTGGTTAATTCTGAACTGTGTCATTTTTGAATAATCTTAAAAGCAATACAGAATTGTGATTTATTAATTTTAAATTAAAATGTTCGCATCTTGTTGCAAGAAAAATTATATCTGAATCAAGATTCATGGTTTTTTCTTAATAACTGCCTTTTGTATTTACCCTTTTTGTCATTACTTTAGAATGAAAATTCTCATTTAAATCTAAAAATTACCTTAGTAGTCTTCTTTTGTTGTTAAGACAATATTACTATAGTATTTATTATATTTCAGACCCTCTGGCAGTCTAAAAGTTTCCTTTTCCTTCTGTTCCTTTTGCTGCTTTTAGGGACAGTTAAATCTGGGAAACCATGAAAATATTGAATATTTTATCCTACCTAGAATAGTAAAAAACAAGTAGAGTGATTGTGCTAGCATCAGAAAACAAAGGCTAACACAACGTCCTTATGTGTTGAGTGCCTGGCACGTAATATAAATTCTCTTTCCCTCAATATATAAATATTAAGCTGCTTAAGATGTATCTAGTTACCACAGTCCTAAATGACCCTATATACCTTTAATGAGCAATTTAAAACTACCTATGAGTATTTCTTTGTAGGGCTCACATAAATGCATATTTGTTTATATATACTGTATTATTCTAGTTTGGAGTAATTCTAGATCTGATCAGGCAGTAACTCTAATTAGAACAAAATGGGTGCTTAAAAATTTTGCATTAGTTTTTTTAGTCTAAAAATTTAAAAACATACTGAGATTCATATCAAGTGAAATGTCTAAAATCATTATAGAATATAGCTGAAGTCCTGGTTAAACAACTTTGAGGTTTTTTATAGTGAAATTCATAGTAATATAAAAAGCAGATTGTCTTCCTTGTCTCAATTGCTCTCCCACAATAGAGAAACAGTTAAAATCAGTTTTTCCCCACAGGTATATGAGTATGTGTAAGAAAGGGGAAAAGAAAATACACACACGGATTTTATTTCTTACTAACACATTTATTGACCACACTGACAAAGACACCATGGTAAATATTGTGAGGATTACAAAGGAGAACTGAGCACCAGCCTGGCCTTGAGAGAACTGAAGTCTTTCTCACTCACAATTCTAGAATGTTGCCAAATGGAGAGAAAAAATGTGTGATAATTTTGTCAAGCATACTTTAATTCTGTGTTAAGCAGAGAATTAACTTTGAAACTGAACATCTTTGGTAGGAATGTCTTGTGGGGTTTTTTCCTTGTTTGTTTTTTTTGTAGCTAGAAATGGAATTAAGTGAAAGCAACTTGTTTTCTGTTTTGTCTTCAAATTTTATATTGACATATTTTTAATTTAATCCCATTCAGTTATTTAATTGTTACATTGACATTAACTGCTGTATTTGATGACCTTGTTCAATAATTTTGTTCTTTCAGGGCTAGAAATAAACTTTTTAATGTTCATTTTCCTTTTTCATAAACTTTAATTCTTTCTTTAGATCAGAGTAGCTTAAAAGAATATATGTAAGAGGTTTTCAAAGAACATTCTAGTATTTTTAAGGATGACTATTTTTTAAACATGTCATGGCACTATGAATGTATTACAGAGCTCCAAATTTAGAAAGATTTTCAGAAATCATTGAGTAATAAGCATGAGCCTTCCCTCTTCTAAATCAGGTTCACAATAAATTTATTCAAAATGAAACATGCAGTGTTCTAAGGCATCATTTCATTATACACATTTAATTTGAATGTTGGATATCCTAACACGGAGAACAGATGCATTATAGAGTTCAGGATGAAAAAACAAAATTGTACGTAAAAAAGTATGAGGATGTAGGCAATGACTGCTTAAAATATATTTGTTACACTATAAAACTGCTTAGTGCTATTCTTATATTTGTATTTCTTTAACTATGGCAAATGCTCAAAACGTTTGTCTAGGAAAAGTTTTAAAATGCCTGGGTGATTGGTTTGATTGAAAAGCACTATTTGTAGGAGCTTGATACATGCTTTACTACTGTTTTGAAATTTGTGACTTTTTTAAATTAGAGAATTATTTTTTATGCAAATCATTTTTAAACAAGCTTTATCTTTTGAAGAGGAGGAAGAGGAGTAGATCAGTGAATGGAAAGGCCTTTTTTAAGCCTCATTGTTTTTTAGGTTTTTAGCAAAATGATATGCATAGATAATCTTTAAGGAGTCACAATAAACAGTGCCAATCCTCAGATATTAGCTTCCTCACTGCAGAGTCCTGCTCCACAGAGGCATCTGCTTTTAACTTTGAACTGGTTTTAGCAGGCATTAATTTTCAGATTTCTAAATTATATACTTTTACTGGTATTTTTTGATATTTCTATGTTTTACTTTCTCTAGAAGCTTGCTACTATTCCAGTTGAGAATTTGATTGCCATGACATTTTCCCATTTTTACTCCCTCTGCTCTCCCAATTAAGAAGGGTGGCAAAATTTGATTAGTGGTCAGTTTTTAACCCAATACTATGTGGGAGTGTTGATCATTTGAGTAATTTATTATCACGGTATGTCATTTCTTGTTCAACTGTTTGCTTTTCTTATTGTCAATCTTGTCTTTCGTTTCCTTTGAAAGTTTCTATGTTCCCATCACTAAGTTTTTCCAGACTCATCGCAAAAGCCCTCTGAAGGCTGTTTTCTGTGCAATTAAATGTCTCGGATAAGGACTGTTCCTTTTTCTGATTAGGGCTTCAGTTTGGACTCTTGCTGTCCAGGCCTTCTGCCCTCTGGCATCTGAATTTAGATTTTTTTTGTTTCCTTTTGCTTGGTTTGTTCTTCATTTTGGAGAAGTACATCTTTCATTAGTGTCCTGAGGAAGGGTGCATATGGGTTAAAATTTTTAAGACCTTGCATGTCTGAAAATGTCTCAGATTTAATCTATAATACAGGATTTTAGGTTGGAAATCATCTTCCTTGAGAATTTTGAAGTCCCTGCTTTATCTGTAAAACCTGCCATTTCTGATAACATCTTTTTATATAACTCATTTTTCTGCCTCTGGAGTTTTTGTTCTGAAAATTTATCTTGAAACCTTGGAGAGGGTCTATATGTTTAGCTTTTGGCGGGCCTTATTGATAAAGACTAATTTCCTTCAGTTCTGGTGAGTTCTTATATTATTTCTTTAATAATTGCCACATTTTCTCTGTGTTATTTCCTTCTGGCATTCCAGCATTAATCTCCTGTTTTCTTATCTTTCTCTCCTGCTTTCTATCCCTTTGCCTTCTGTTTTTAACTTTCTGGGAGAATTTCCTTGATTTTATCTCTGACCCTTTTTTGAGCATATATCACCTGTCACTTCTTGTTTTAATTTTTTTTCACCCCCACACTGTACTACTTGTGAGATTTTTTTTTTTAGTTCTCCAAGGAGGGCTGATCCTGGGGCCATGGCAATAAAAGCACCAAGTTCTAACCACTAGAGGGCCAGGGAGCTCCCTCCTGTTTTTAATTTCCAAAAGGTCATTCTTCCTTTCTGATCTTTTTATAGGTTTCTGGTCTTGTTTCATAAATCCAGTATCCTCCCCTGGTGAATTAAAGAGTTTTTCCTTACCTCAGGTTGCCATAACAAAATATATACTGAGTGGCTTCAACAGCAGAAATTTATTTCTCAAAGTCCCAGAGACTTCAAAGTTGAAGATCAAGATGCTGGCAAAGTAAGTTTCATTGTGAGGCTTTTTGCCCTGTAGGTGGCCATCATTTTGCTGTGTACTCCCTGAACCCCATTCTGTGTATGTTCACTTGGAAAGAGCAGTCTCTCTCTTCTTACAAGAACACTAATCTCATCATAAGATCTCACCCTCTTAACCTCATCTAGCTTTAGTGACCTCCCAAAGACCTCCATCTCCAAATTTCAATACAGTAAGGGCTAAGGCTTCAGTATATGAATTCAGGGGCAGACACAAATATTCAAGCCAGAATAAGTCATTTTTTTTAGAGTTGTCTTTTTTTTTTTTTTTTTAAGTTATTTCTGGAATTATTTACTCTTAATCATACCACTGTCTGGAACTGCACTAAACATTTCACATTGATTTTTCTTAATTCTCAGTGGGACTCTTGTTGCTGCCCACTGCTCATTCATTTCACTCCTAGGTTTTTTTTTCCCCTTTGTCTTTTTTTTCTCTAAACTGTCTATCACCTGACTGCCAACCCTTTTATCTCACCATCTCAACACTTAACTTCTCCCTTACAGCCAAAATTCTGTGGGGTTTTGTCTTTGTCTTCCTTTTGGTCTCAGTGAAAGATGTTTTTCCTCTTGGTGACCAGCCTCACCAAGGGACCCATTGTCTGTATTCTGCCACCTCCTAGGTCTCCAAGCCACTTTGATCCTAACTCTGCTGTGCCTTTTACCCAATTCTTCTGTTCTGTCTAACCCTCAGCAAAAAAAAGGTATGCTGGAAAGAGGAGACCAGACTTGCTGTTTCTCTTCATTATCATGTTGCATCTACCATCAGCATGTCTTTGAAACTACCCTTACCAGTATCTCAGAATCACTGAATTTCCAACATTCTCAAAACATCAAAAAGATTACTTTCCTCGACAGGTAACTAATGTGCTTACTGGTGTATTTGAGGATTTCCATGATTCCACTCATTGTCAAGTCTTCCTTTGTACAAAGTAGAGGACTTTCATTCATCGATTTTTTAAAATGTGACCAGATACTTATTTGAGGCTAAGGTTCAGAATGTGATGTAGGTGTAGCTTTGGTAAGCTTTTAATCAGTAGGATTATGTTTTCAACACTGAATATAAAATATGCAAACAGCTCTTGGTAAACTTTGTGAAGGAAGAGTGATGAGGATAAAAAGAGCAAATTCTTAAAAATTTCTTCAGAACTTAATTTGCAGTGTACATTTGAGTAATGGATTTGCCTTGCTGATAATTTTTAGCTCTGAAGTGTGTTTCTGTTCTTGAGCATATTAACATGGGCACCTAGAGTAGAAAGACTTATCTAGGAATATGCAGAGTGATAGAGGAAAGCCAGCTCAGCCTTAAAAATGGCATAAATTCTTAGATTAAGAGTTGATGAGTACCTCTTTTTTTTTTAAGAGATTTATATAGCCTGTCACCGTTATTATAACATTTTAACCTGTGCATTTTAGTTTTTGGTTAGAGGAAAAGACTAAAAATGTTGTCTTTATAGAAAACAGAGTATGTTCAGTATATATTGATAGCCTTTGTATAAATTTGTAACCCAAGAAGTTGATTATTTTGAAAGGAACAACACTCATGTGGATGTATAATTTCTGGTATACTTGTTTAAAAGAGATCTCATTACTTTTTATCCACAGATCCCAGTGTATGTTCTGTAACAGGTAAAAAAATTTGCCCTTGTGCTTCACCCCTCCTTTTTTTTAACAATCAAAATGGAGNGTTTCTGGTATACTTGTTTAAAAGAGATCTCATTACTTTTTATCCACAGATCCCAGTGTATGTTCTGTAACAGGTAAAAAAATTTGCCCTTGTGCTTCACCCCTCCTTTTTTTTAACAATCAAAATGGAGAAACAGTACCACATACATTTTTGTCTTTCATTTTTAGATCTGTAGATACATAGTGTTGCTATGAATGCATTGCCCCCAAAAATGTTTTTCTCACTTTTTTAACTACTTTACCCTGACTTCTCCTATATTTAAAAACAGAAGTGCACCATTTTCAAAAACTATTTGATATGGGCCATAA
>SJYW01005895.1:0-11619 GCA_006410735.1 Raphicerus campestris
TGATTGCTGTGGCCAAAACTTCCAGAAATATATTGAATAGTAGTGGTGAAAGTGGGCACCCTTGTCTTGTTCCTGACTTCTCAAAACTATTAGCATATATTATATGGTCTTCTATAGCAATTTTTCCATTAAAATTTTTATTTCTAAGATTGTGCCTTTTTGTTTTTTCTTTTGGTGTCTGTTGGTGTAGTTCCTTTTACTGCTGTATGTTATTCCATTTTGAAGAGTACTATGATTTATTTATCTCTTATTTGATCGGTAAATGTTCAGATTGTCAATTTTTGCTGCCATGAGCATTGTTGCTAGAAATTGCACACGTATCCCTGTGAATAAATACAAGAGTTGCTCTAGGTTAATGCTCCCCAGCGTTTTCCTGATGGCACATAGTTAATACTAGCATTTGTATAACACCCTTATCAAGCGGCTCTACCAAGGCAGACATACATATCAGTGGGGTCGATGGACCATGGGAAGCAGAGGTTCAAAATATGCAAGCTGATGATAAATTGTTTGTTTGTTTGTTTTTTAAAGTGGATTCTCATGTTTACACTCCCACTGGCAGGATGTTGGAGCTTCTCTTGGCCCACATTGTCTAGACCATCTGGTGTTGTCAGATGTATTAAATCTTGCTGGCCTACTGTCTGTGAAGTGAAAGTGAAAGTGAAGTCTCTCAGTTGTGTCTGACTCTTTACAACCACATGGACTATAGCCCACCAGGCTCCTCTTTCCATGGGATTTTCNAAATCTTGCTGGCCTACTGTCTGTGAAGTGAAAGTGAAAGTGAAGTCTCTCAGTTGTGTTTGACTCTTTACAACCACATGGACTATAGCCCACCAGGCTCCTCTTTCCATGGGATTTTCTAGGCAAGAATACTGGAGTGAGTTGCCATTTCCTTCTCCAGGGGATCTTCTCAACCCAGGGATCACACTTGGATCTCCCGCACTGCAGGCAGACACTTTATGGTCTGAGCCACCAGGGAAGCTCTGTAAAATAGTGTCTAATAGTAGTGTTAATTTACGCTTTGAGTTTAAGCATCATTTTAAAGTGGTTCTGTACTGTGAACTCTCTGTTCTGGTTTTGTGTCATTTATTCCTAGTGTGTTTTCTAACTGATTTGAAAGCAGTTTTTGTTCTCCTTATTTTTTGTTTTGTTTCCCTTCATTTGCGACACTAATTGTAAACTGTTCGGGGAATACTTTGTTCATGCTGTGATACTTCTTTTCACTTCAGTGTCTTTTGATAGCTCTAAGTTCTTAATTTTAATGTAGTTAAATAATATACATTTATTTGTGTAAATTAGGTATACTGATGAGATATTTTTGTTTCTTGTTTAAGTAAACTGTTTCTATCTTAAAATACTATTTTGTAATTTCTATGTAGTTTTCTTTCTCCATTTCCATATTCTCCTGTTTTTAAATTCTTTTTCTCTTATTGAGTGTTTATATAAGCAGTGGACATATTGTTAGGTTTATTTGTTATATTTTCTTTACTTGTTTTATCTATCGACTCCAAGTAAGCTGTCAGCAGGCTACTAACCTGAATGTGGATTTTTTCCTTTTGGCAGATAATTGTGATGACCCTCTGGTGTCTACCTTGCCTCAAGCATCATTCAGCAGTTCTTCCGAGCTCTCCAGCAGTCATGGTCCTGGGTTTGCAAGGCTAAACCGAAGAGATGGTAAGTCTGCTTTTTCTGCTCTGATTGGTTCATGATGAATCTCATTCATCTTCCCTTTTCTTTTAGTAAAACCATTGTTAAGTAATACATTGTAAAAGGAAGTAAATTATAAAAAGAAGTAAATTTCTAAATAAGCAAATGGCAGAAACTGATGGGTTGTATGTGACATTTGGGATTGGTTCTGGAATGGCAAAGTCATGCACCTGTTTAAAAATCTTGCATCATCATTTTAGCACCCAAAGAATTGAATTCCCTCAATCTGGTGATTTTTTAAAATGTATCTTATAAAATGAACTTTTCTTTAAAATTTTTCTTTTTATTTTTAATTTAAATACAGTTGATTTATGGTACAATTTTAGTTTCAGGTGTACAGTATATTGGTTTGACATTGAAATACACTTTGAAGTGATCACCACGTTAAGTCTAGTAACCAAGATATTACAGTATTATTAACCATATTCCCTATGCTGTATATTATATCCTATGACTTATTTATTTTATAAATGGAGTTTTGTACCTCCTAATTCCCTTCGCCTATATTACTCATTCCTTCCACCTTCCATTCCTTCTGTGGCAACCACCTCTTTCTTTTCTGTCTCTTTGGGTCTGATTTCATTTTGTTTGTTTTATAGATTGTAGATATAAGTGCAGTCATACAGTTTTATCTTTGTCTGACTTATTTCACTTAACATAATGCCCTCTAGATTCATCTCAGTTATCACAAATGGTAAGATTTCACTTTTTAATGAAAAGTAGATATTCTATTTTATATGTATATACTGCATCTTCTTCATTGATTCATCTACAAAGGACACTTTGGTTGTTTTCATTACTTGGCTATTGTAAATAATGCCACAGTGAACATAGATGGGCATATATCTTTTTCATGCTTTTATTTTCTTGGGGTAAATACCCAGAAGTGAAGCTGCCGGACTTTATGGTAGCTCTGTCTGTAATTTTTGGAGGAACCTCAGTGCTGCACCAGTTAACAATTCCACCAACAGTGCACCCGGGTTCCCTTTCCTCTGCATCTTCCCTAACATTTGTTACTGACAGTTGTGATGTCTTGCCTTTTGGATTATAGCCATTCTGACAGGTGTGAGGTATACTTCATTGTGGTTTTTATTTGCATTTCCCTGGTGATGAGTGATGCTGAGGCATGTTGTGGCTGGGCCTGCCACTGTGGGTGAACTGGCAGCGGGGGCTGACCCCCACTTGGCTGGCTGTGTGACCTGGGGTGCATGCATGTTGTGGACCCACTGGTGGATGTTGTTATTATGTGTATGTGCTCAGTCGTGTCTGACTCATTGTGACCCCATGCACTGTAGCCCGCCAAGCTCCTCTGTCCGTGGGATTTCCCAGGCAAGAAGACTGGAGTGGGGTACCATTTCCTCCTCCAGGGGATCTTCCTGACCCAGGGATTGAACCCTCATCTCTTGCATCTCCTGTACTGGCAGGTGGATTCTTTATCACTGTGCCACCTGGGAAGCCTGGATGGTGGTGCTTCCTGGCACTAATAGGCTAGGGAGAGGATTCCAAAATGGGACTTGCCACTGCTGGTGTCAACTCAGTAGAAGGAGCCACCAGTGTCTCATTACCCAAGGGAGTCTCAACTGCCTCTTGTCTCTGTGGGAGGCTCTGCAAAGGCATTACCGAGTCTGACCCAGATGCCTCTCAAGCTACTGCCTTTCCACTGGGACTTTGCATATGTGAGATTTTGCACATATCCTTTAAGAGTGCAGTCTCTGTTGTCCATAGCCCTCTGGCTCTTCCAAACATATGCCCTGTTACTTTTCAAAGCTCGACTTCTGGGGCCTCATCTTTTCTGTGCAGGATTCCTGGGCCGAGAGCCCTATATGTGGCTTGGACACCATGCCCCTTATGGAGGACCTCTGTGACTATGATTTCTCTCGTGTTTGTGGGTCACTGATCCTGGGCTGGAGGTCCCAACTAGATTGTATCTCTGTCCTTCCTGCCTGTCTTCTTGTGGCTTTCTCTTTATGCTTTTAGTTATGTAAAATCTTTTCTGCTTGTCTTCAGATCATTCTCATAGATAGTTAGCTAAGTAGTTTAATTTTGATGCATGCATGGGAGGAGTTCAGAGTTTCCCTACTCCTCCATCTTGATCCTAAAATATACTTTTCTACAACAATATGCAATCATTATGTATACAGTAGCCATGAAAATGTAACTGATCCTCTGTTTTAAGATAAGAAGGAAGTTTGCAAGAAGTGATTTTAAAAGTTACTAGTTATATATGAAAGCATTCCCCCTAAGATCAGGAACAAGACAAGGGTGTCCATTTTATTTAAGAGTGTCCTATTATTTAATAAGGTGTCCAGTATTATTCAACATAGTTCTGGAAGTCCCAGCTACAGCAATCAGAGAAGAAAAAGAAATTGAAGGAATTCAGATTGGAAAAGAAGAAATAAAGCCCTTACTGCAGATAACATGATACTGTACATAGAAAACCCTAAAGATAGTATCAGAAAATTGTTAATCAGTGAATTTAGCAGAATTGCAGGATACAAAATCAATGCACAGAAATCACTTGCATTTCTATATACTAACAATGAAAAATCAGAAAGAGAAACTAAGGCATCAATCCCATTCACCATTGCAACAAGAAGAATTAAATATCTAGGNTGTTTCCTTAACTTCTTTTTCTACTTTCTCATTATTAGTGTATAGGAATGCAAGGGATTTCTGAGTGTTGATTTTATATCCTGCAACTTGACTATATTCATTGATTAGCTCTAGTAGTTTTCTGGTGGAGTCCTTAGGATTTTCTATGTAAAGGATCATGTCATCTGCAAACAGTGAGAGTTTTACTTCTTCTTTTCCAATTTGGATTCCTTTTATTTCTTTTTCTGCTCTGATTGCTGTGGCCAAAACTTCCAGAAATATATTGAATAGTAGTGGTGAAAGTGGGCACCCTTGTCTTGTTCCTGACTTCTCAAAACTATTAGCATATATTATATGGTCTTCTATAGCAATTTTTCCATTAAAATTTTTATTTCTAAGATTGCGCCTTATTGTTTTTTCTTTTGGTGTCTGTTGGTGTAGTTCCTTTTACTGCTGTATGTTATTCCATTTTGAAGAGTACTATGATTTATTTATCTCTTATTTGATCGGTAAATGTTCAGATTGTCAATTTTTGCTGCCATGAGCATTGTTGCTAGAAATTGCACACGTATCCCTGTGAATAAATACAAGAGTTGCTCTAGGTTAATGCTCCCCAGTGTTTTCCTAATGGCACATAGTTAATACTAGCATTTGTATAACACCCTTATCAAGCGGCTCTACCAAGGCAGACATACATATCAGTGGGGTCGATGGACCATGGGAAGCAGAGGTTCAAAATATGCAAGCTGATGATAAATTGTTTGTTTGTTTGTTTGTTTTTTAAAGTAGATTCTCATGTTTACACTCCCACTGGCAGGAAGTTGGAGCTTCTCTTGGCCCACATTGTCTAGACCATCTGGTGTTGTCAGATGTATTAAATCTTGCTGGCCTACTGTCTGTGAAGTGAAAGTGAAAGTGAAGTCTCTCAGTTGTGTTTGACTCTTTACAACCACATGGACTATAGCCCACCAGGCTCCTCTTTCCATGGGATTTTCTAGGCAAGAATACTGGAGTGAGTTGCCATTTCCTTCTCCAGGGGATCTTCTCAACCCAGGGATCACACTTGGATCTCCCGCACTGCAGGCAGACACTTTATGGTCTGAGCCACCAGGGAAGCTCTGTAAAATAGTATCTAATAGTAGTGTTAATTTACGCTTTGAGTTTAAGCATCATTTTAAAGTGGTTCTGTACTGTGAACTCTCTGTTCTGGTTTTGTGTCATTTATTCCTAGTGTGTTTTCTAACTGATTTGAAAGCAGTTTTTGTTCTCCTTATTTTTTGTTTTGTTTCCCTTCATTTGCGACACTAATTGTAAACTGTTCGGGGAATACTTTGTTCATGCTGTGATACTTCTTTTCACTTCAGTGTCTTTTGATAGCTCTAAGTTCTTAATTTTAATGTAGTTAAATAATATACATTTATTTGTGTAAATTAGGTATACTGATGAGATATTTTTGTTTCTTGTTTAAGTAAACTGTTTCTATCTTAAAATACTATTTTGTAATTTCTATGTAGTTTTCTTTCTCCATTTCCATATTCTCCTGTTTTTAAATTCTTTTTCTCTTATTGAGTGTTTATATAAGCAGTGGACATATTGTTAGGTTTATTTGTTATATTTTCTTTACTTGTTTTATCTATTGACTCCAAGTAAGCTGTCAGCAGGCTACTAACCTGAATGTGGATTTTTTCCTTTTGGCAGATAATTGTGATGACCCTCTGGTGTCTACCTTGCCTCAAGCATCATTCAGCAGTTCTTCCGAGCTCTCCAGCAGTCATGGTCCTGGGTTTGCAAGGCTAAACCGAAGAGATGGTAAGTCTGCTTTTTCTGCTCTGATTGGTTCATGATGAATCTCATTCATCTTCCCTTTTCTTTTAGTAAAACCATTGTTAAGTAATACATTGTAAAAGGAAGTAAATTATAAAAGGAAGTAAATTTCTAAATAAGCAAATGGCAGAAACTGATGGGTTGTATGTGACATTTGGGATTGGTTCTGGAATGGCAAAGTCATGCACCTGTTTAAAAATCTTGCATCATCATTTTAGCACCCAAAGAATTGAATTCCCTCAATCTGGTGATTTTTTAAAATGTATCTTATAAAATGAACTTTTCTTTAAAATTTTTCTTTTTATTTTTAATTTAAATACAGTTGATTTATGGTACAATTTTAGTTTCAGGTGTACAGTATATTGGTTTGACATTGAAATACACTTTGAAGTGATCACCACGTTAAGTCTAGTAACCAAGATATTACAGTATTATTAACCATATTCCCTATGCTGTATATTATATCCTATGACTTATTTATTTTATAAATGGAGTTTTGTACCTCCTAATTCCCTTCGCCTATATTACTCATTCCTTCCACCTTCCATTCCTTCTGTGGCAACCACCTCTTTCTTTTCTGTCTCTTTGGGTCTGATTTCATTTTGTTTGTTTTATAGATTGTAGATATAAGTGCAGTCATACAGTTTTATCTTTGTCTGACTTATTTCACTTAACATAATGCCCTCTAGATTCATCTCAGTTATCACAAATGGTAGATTTCACTTTTTAATGAAAAATAGATATTCTATTTTATATGTATATACTGCATCTTCTTCATTGATTCATCTACAAAGGACACTTTGGTTGTTTTCATTACTTGGCTATTGTAAATAATGCCACAGTGAACATAGATGGGCATATATCTTTTTCATGCTTTTATTTTCTTGGGGTAAATACCCAGAAGTGAAGCTGCCGGACTTTATGGTAGCTCTGTCTGTAATTTTTGGAGGAACCTCAGTGCTGCACCAGTTAACAGTTCCACCAACAGTGCACCCGGGTTCCCTTTCCTCTGCATCTTCCCTAACATTTGTTACTGACAGTTGTGATGTCTTGCCTTTTGGATTATAGCCATTCTGACAGGTGTGAGGTATACTTCATTGTGGTTTTTATTTGCATTTCCCTGGTGATGAGTGATGCTGAGGCATGTTGTGGCTGGGCCCGCCACTATGGGTGAGCTGGCAGCGGGGGCTGACCCCCACCTGGCTGGCTGTGTGACCTGGGGTGCATGCATGTTGTGGACCCACTGGTGGATGTTGTTATTATGTGTATGTACTCAGTCGTGTCTGACTCATTGTGACCCCATGCACTGTAGCCCGCCAAGCTCCTATGTCCGTGGGATTTCCCAAGCAAGAAGACTGGAGTGGGGTACCATTTCCTCCTCCAGGGGATCTTCCTGACCCAGGGATTGAACCTTCATCTCTTGCATCTCCTGTACTGGCAGGTGGATTCTTTATCACTGTGCCACCTGGGAAGCCCGGATGGTGGTGCTTCCTGGCACTAATAGGCTAGGGAGAGGATTCCAAAATGGGACTTGCCACTGCTGGTGTCAACTCAGTAGAAGGAGCCACCAGTGTCTCATTACCCAAGGGAGTCTCAACTGCCTCTTGTCTCTGTGGGAGGCTCTGCAAAGGCATTACCGAGTCTGACCCAGATGCCTCTCAAGCTACTGCCTCTCCACTGGGACTTTGCATATGTGAGATTTTGCACATATCCTTTAAGAGTGCAGTCTCTGTTGTCCATAGCCCTCTGGCTCTTCCAAACATATGCCCTGTTACTTTTCAAAGCTCGACTTCTGGGGCCTCATCTTTTCTGTGCAGGATTCCTGGGCCGAGAGCCCTATATGTGGCTTGGACACCATGCCCCTTATGGAGGACCTCTGTGACTATGATTTCTCTCGTGTTTGTGGGTCACTGATCCTGGGCTGGAGGTCCCAACTAGATTGTATCTCTGTCCTTCCTGCCTGTCTTCTTGTGGCTTTCTCTTTATGCTTTTAGTTATGTAAAATCTTTTCTGCTTGTCTTCAGATCATTCTCATAGATAGTTAGCTAAGTAGTTTAATTTTGATGCATGCATGGGAGGAGTTCAGAGTTTCCCTACTCCTCCATCTTGATCCTAAAATATACTTTTCTACAACAATATGCAATCATTATGTATACAGTAGCCATGAAAATGTAACTGATCCTCTGTTTTAAGATAAGAAGGAAGTTTGCAAGAAGTGATTTTAAAAGTTGCTAGTTATATATGAAAGCATTCCCCCTAAGATCAGGAACAAGACAAGGGTGTCCATTTTATTTAAGAGTGTCCTATTATTTAATAAGGTGTCCAGTATTATTCAACATAGTTCTGGAAGTCCCAGCTACAGCAATCAGAGAAGAAAAAGAAATTGAAGGAATTTAGATTGGAAAAGAAGAAATAAAGCCCTTACTGCAGATAACATGATACTGTACATAGAAAACCCTAAAGATAGTATCAGAAAATTGTTAATCAGTGAATTTAGCAGAATTGCAGGATACAAAATCAATGCACAGAAATCACTTGCATTTCTATATACTAACAATGAAAAATCAGAAAGAGAAACTAAGGCATCAATCCCATTCACCATTGCAACAAGAAGAATTAAATATCTAGGAATAAATTTACCTAAGGAGAAAAAAAGAACTATACACAGAAAATTATAAGGCACTAATGAAAGAAATCAAAGATGACATAAACAGATGGAGAGATATTCCATGTTCCTGGGTAGGAAGAATCAATATTGTGAAAATGACTAGACTACCAAATGCAATCTACAGATTCAATGTGATCCCTATCAAATTGCCAATGACAATTTTCAGAGAACTAGAACAAAAAATTTCACAATTCATATGGAAACACAAAAGACCCTGGATAGCCAAAACAGTTTTGAGAAAGAAGAATGAAACTAGAGGATTCAACCTTCCTGACTTCAGATTATACTACAAAGCTACAGTCATCAAGACAGTATGGTACTGGCACAAAAACAGAAATATAGACCAATGGAACAAGATAGAAAGCCCAGAAATAAACACCTTTGGGTACATTATTTTTAACAAAGGAGGCAAGAATATACAATGGGGTAAAGGCAGCCTCTTCAATAAATGGTGCTGGGAAAACTAGATCCACCTGTAAAAGAATGAAATTAGGACACTTCCTAACACCATACACAAAGATACACTCAAAATGGTTTTAAGACCTAAATGAAAGACCAGAAACTATAAAACCCTTAGAGGAAAACATAGGCAGAACATTCAATGACATAAATCAAAGCAAGATCCTCTATGACTCACCTCCTAGAGTAATGGAAATAAAACCAAAAGTAAACAAGTGGGACCTCATTAAACTTAAAAGCTTTTGCACAGTGAAGGAAACTATAACCAAGGTGAAAAGACAACCCTCAGAATGGGAGAAAATAATGGCAAATGAAACAACTGACAAAAGATTAATTTCCAAAATATACAAGCAGCTCATACAACTCAATACCAGAAAAACAAACAATCCAATCAAAAAGTGGGAAAAAGACCTAAACAGACATTTCTCTGAAGAAGACATACAAATGGCTAACAAATACATAAAAAAGATGCTCAACATCGCTCATTATTACAGAAATGCAAATCAAAACTATCACCTCACACCAGTCAGATATCACCTCACACTGGTGAGGGATCACCTCACACTGGTCAGAATGGCCATCATCAAAAAGTCTACAAACAGTAAATGCAGGAGAGGGTGTGGAGAAAAGGGAACGCTCTTATACTGTTGGTGGGAATGTAAATTGATACAACCACTGTGGAAGATGGTATGGAGATTCCTTAAAAAACTAGGAATAAAAGCACCATATGAGCCAGCAATCCCACTCCTAGGCATATACCCTCAGGAAACCAAAATTGAAAGAGACATATGTATCCCATTNGGGTCAGGAATGATAAACAAGGAGTTTGGGATTAACAGGTACACATCATCAAAAAGGCTACAAATAAATGTTGGCAAGGATATGGGAAAAAAGGAGCCCTTGTACTCTCTTGGTAGGAATGCAAATTGCTGCAGCCACTATGGAAAACATTATGGTGGTTCCTCAAAAAACTGAAAATAGAACTACTATACGATCCAGCTATTCCACTCCTGGGTATACATCCAGAAAAGAGGAAAACTCTAATGCAAAAAGATGCATGCATCCCAATATTCATAGCAGCACTATTTATAATAGCCAAGACATGGAAACAATCCAAGTGTCCATCAACAGATGAATGGATAAAGAAAATGTGGCATGTATATATTACAAACACACACAATAATATTACTCAGCCATAAAAAGAATGGAATTCTGAATCTGAAGCAAAATAGATCTAGAGAATATTATGCTTAATGAGATAAGTCAGACAAAAAAAGACACATACTGTATGACATCACTTTTATATGGAATCTAAAATATAAAACAAATGAGAGAGCATGGAGCACAAGAGAAACAGACTCAGAGATATGGAAAACAAACTGTTGGTTACCAGGGGAGAGAGGGAAAGAGGAAGGGGCACGATAGGGGTATGGGACTAAGAGATGCATACTATCGTATATAAAATAGATAGGTATCAACAAGGATATATTGCACAGTATAGGGGATTAAGCAATTATCTTGTAATAATTTGTAATGGAGTATATTCTATAAAAATACTGAATTACCATGCTATATACCTGAAACTACTATAATATGCAAATCAACTATACTTTGATTTTTTTAAAACTTCTAAATGTAGCAACACTTTCAAAGGCATTTATTGTTTGAAATCTGACCTTTAAATATAAAATGAATTGCTTCTTTAAAGAACATGAGAATCTCCTTGCTTTAGTTTTAACTGCACTGATTTATCTAGAAGCCGAAGGTGATGCTTTATGAGTAAATCTTTCCATGAAAGTAGAAAGTAGGGGCTTTTTCCTATTGGTCAAGCTACACTGTCCGTGGGAGTTCCCAGGGCCTCAGCTTTCCTAGAGACCTAGTCTGCCCCTTAGAGCCTGTCCTGGCTCCAGTTAGGCCCTAACATTCCCCCCTGTCTTCAGCTACATAGAGGAATCTTCCTCTATGTCCCTAGGCAAGGAGTGGTATTGTTGCCTCAACACAAATAGTTGTACTGAGTGAACCCGTTCTCTAATGAAGATCACCAGCTTATTAATAATGTAGGGCCCAAAGGTGAGGAGTATGAGGAGGATAATGAGCGGCCCCATTAGGGAGGAGAGTAGGGTGGTCAACCAAGGAGATTTATGGAACCAGGATTCAAACCACCCCTGCTGGGCTTCTCGCTCCCTCTTCCTCTGAGCTAGCCCCTCTCTTACTTTTGCCATGGACTCTCTCACTACCCCAGTATGATCAGCATAGAAACAACATTCTTCCTTCAGGGCTGCGCACAATCCTCCCTGCTGTAGGAAAATTAGGTCCAGGCCTCTCCTATTTTGCAGCACCACCTCAGATAGGGAAGTTAAAGACTTTTC
>SJYW01005895.1:37682-49866 GCA_006410735.1 Raphicerus campestris
AGAGATAAGGAGAGAGACATGGGGTAACCAGGCCTCAGTGAGCGAGGCCCCTTTACTTTATTTTCCTCGGGGCTTTTATACCCTGAGTTATACATACAGCAAGGTGAAAAATGCAGAGTCAACTCAACATTCCATCAGTATTAACTTTTATCAATACCAGGTTCTTTTTCTGCAAGAGTCTTATTTTTTGTACATCATCTTCTGTCCTGGAGGCCTGTTGATATTCCATGACCTCTTTTTGATAAAGGTTGGTCAGCAGAACAATAATTTTCCCTCAAAGTGTTTCTTCTTAAATTCTTATCCTATGTCACCCTTAAAGTACGGAGTTACATTTTTATGGAGCAAGATTCAGCAGGTTACAGCAAAGAAAGAACTTATTAACTCAAAGTCTAATGTTGCTAATGCTAAGGCTATTACTTGTTTCTTCTACATCCTGACTATATGCACTCCCAGGAACACAATGGATAAGGGACATGAGAACTTGGCAGCAAGCATAGACTCAACAATGTTGCAAGAGTCTGGGTAAACCTTCCAACTAAGCTAGAATGCTAATAGAGGGGTTGAAACACTCCTTTCATGCCCAGGAGATTTATAAACTAAAGCCCTAAGTTAACTCTTTCCAGATAAATGTAGTTGAGGGACAGCCCCCTGCTATTGTCAGAAGAACTGGTGAAAGACATAAAATAATAAGACAGACAGATTCTGGTTTGGGGGTAGATGCTTGAGCAGGTCTAGGGGGTCCATTGAGTCCTGAGGCCTTGCTTATCAGGACTCTTCTGCATGACCTTGTCATGGGTTGGATGGCTCAGGGAGTCCCTCAAGTCCTGCATGACCTTGTCATGGGTGGGATCTCCCATGCTGGCTCCTGGCAGATAAGCCTATGTCCTCTATTCATTAAAGAATCAGAGGGTTTGCTGTCATGTCTGGGATTAATATGCAATCACTTCTGTTCTCTCAGTTCATTTGATTTACCACCACAGGTGATTGTCCTCCTGACCACTTGGCTCTTCCTTACTTTGAATGTCTCTCTTTTCTGACCCTTACTTAGGAACATGTTCTACTATCTTCCGATCTCTGGCCAGTGTCTTGGTACTCCCACCATCTTACCCTTTATTGTCCTGGTCTGTCCTGTAGCACAGTTTCTTCAGCTCTAAATCAGCCTGATAATATAGTCCCAGTGAATGTGCCATGTTCCTAAGTAATTTATAGAGATAAAAAAAGCTGGTTTTGGAATCACAAAAAGTAGGTTATCATACTAAATTGTGAGTGCCCTTGGGAAAATGTTATTTCCTCTGTTTTTTCCCCGTAAATGTATGGAGTCAAATTTGGGGATCTCTAAATCCAGTGACAATGTTCTTTTTTTATTTGTAATATTCTGTAGGCAATGTCTCTTTTCCTTTTAACTCACTCTAATAATGGATATCTTCAAAGCATGTGAATGAGTGACTTTGATGGCTTTTCAATAAGAAGATAAGGGAAGAATCTTAAGGGAGACTGTCCTTCCAGGTCCCCTCAATTAGAAGACACAGAATGTGCCTGGCTTAGGAGGTAGTCTTCAACTGTTATAAAATATAGGAATTCAAGTGATAAATATGAGCCTATTGTAATTGACACAGGGGCTCAAATTTAGTCACTTAAAATGCATCCATAAAGTTAAAAATTATTATTAGCATAAAGTACACTTCTTTGTGTATATCTAATATTCTTCACTCCGTAGAGGAGGAAAATTTCACATGTTGGTACAGTGAAATAATAGTGGGTGGTGTTTGGTTGAGTTCTCCCAAAATTACACCATGGACCAACAGTTGAGGTGCCGGTGGTTTATTAGGGGATGATTCCTAGGAGAGAACAGTGAGGGAGTGTAGGAAGCATGATAGGAAGGAGGAGAGCATAATTTCAAGTGAAGTCCCACACACAGCCTAATCTCCCAGGAAACTCTGGATGGTAAAGTTTTACCTACGGCTTTGTCTTACCTCCCATTAAGGAAACTGAGGCTAGCAAGGTGGCTGGCAGTGTGAATAATTTAGAACAGCCAGTGTCTAAACACTAGCTTTAGACAGTATAATAAAATGCAACAAACTAGCTGGCTTAAACAACACGTTTTTTCCCTCACAGTTCTGGAAGCTGAAAGTCCAAGATCAAGGTGTCAGCAGATTCTGTTCCTTGTTAGTAGCTTGCAGCAGCCACTTCCCTGCTGTGTGCTCACATGGCCTTTCCTTGGTGCTTGCGTATTTGGGGAGGGTGAGAAACAGCTCTCTGTCTTCTTTATAATGTGACTAATCCCATCACGGGGCTCCCACTGTAAAGACCTCATCTAAATCTAACTGCCTCTGAAAGGTGATACCAAATATCATCACATGGAGGGGGGAGTTATGGCTTCAACATAAGAGTCTGGGGGCAGGTGGGTCACAGCCCTTAAAAGCTGCATTTCTATAAACCAGTGAACCAACTACAAAGTGTTAACTGCTTGGTGATATCTGAGGGAAGCCAAGATAGCCAAGCCTTCAGGGTCAAAGATCCTGGAGAGAAAAGAAATACCATATAGTGAGCCTGACATTTTCAGCACCAAATAACACAGCTTCAAAACATAAAAAACTGGACAGAAATAATAGGTGAAAAAAAAGAGAAACACTAAACATAGTGAGGGGTTTTTAATATCTCTCTTTCTTGGTAGCTTATATAGGAAGTATGCAAAAGACCAGTGGAAATACAGACTTTAACAACAAAGTTAACAAATTTGACAAAAGATTTATGCATGTAATTTATATTTATATAATGGGTAGCATATATAAACCTCTGCTTCCAACAATTGCAAAATACACATTCTTATCCAGAGTACCTAGAATATTTACTTAAATTTATTCTGGGCCATAAAAAATGCTTCAACAAATCTCAAAGGGTTTAAATCATGCAGGGTAGGTGCCCTGGGTACAGTTGAATTAAGCTAGAAATCAATAATTAAAAAATACTTTAAAACCCAGAAAGGTGTGGAATTTAATTAATACGCTTCTCAAAAAGAAGTCTCAGTGGAAATGAGGGAACACTTAAACTCAATGGTAACAAAATAGTATAGGTCAGAATTGTGAGGTGCAACTTAGGTCAAATTGCTAGCCTTAATTGCACGTATTAAAGAAGAAGGAAAGCTAAATATTTATGATCCATCCATTGCTTACTTCTTTAGTTTTCAAGAAATTAGAAAAAGAACAACAGATTAAGCCCAAAGGAAAAGAAAAGGAATAAAAGAAAAGTACATTAATTAATGAAATAAAAATATGTAGTATAGACTGTAAGATAAAAACATAATAAGAGTATATTTTAACAAGTGTCCTGCTAATAATTGTGAAAATTTAAATGAATTGAAAAAATTATTTGAAAACCACAACCAGAAAAATTGTCCCCAAGAAATAAAATATTTCTCTGTCAGGTAAAGATAGTAAATCCATAATGCACACACTTCAACGGAGAAAACTTCAGGCTAAAATGAATTCATGTGTGAATTCTTCCAGACACTTTTAAGGAAGCTACAACTCTAATCTTGCACATTCTCTTCCAGAGGACAGAAAAAAAGTCAAAGTACTCCCCAACTCATTCTATGAGAGCAGCATAACCTTGATACCAAGCCATGTCAAGGACAAACAGGGAAGAAAAATTAAAAGCCACTCTCTTTCATGAATATAAATGTGAAATGCTGTAAACAAAATATTAGCATACATGTATGAAGGGGTCTTGGCTTCAGCGTGAGAATGCATCTTCTCTTCTGGAGTGCATGTGTGTTCTGAGAGCATGGTGGGCTGCACAATCAGAAAAACAGTGAAAGCAGGGTCTGGAGCTTTCTTGTGGGATCCATGCATAAATATCTTGAGCATCTTACCTAGGAGAGGATGGAGTGGAAATGTGACAATAGCTAGCAATAGGAAGCCATCTTTTTTATTTTTTTGAAAAAAATTTTAATTGGAGGATAATTGCTTTACATTGTTGTGTTGGTTTCTGTCATACAACAATGTGAATCAGCCAAACATATATGCCCTCCTTCTTGAACCTTCCTCCCATTGCCCCCGCCCCATCCTACCCCTCTATGTTGTCACAGAGCACAGGGTAGAGCTCCCTGTGTTATACAGCAGTTTCACACTAGCTATCTATTTCACAGATGGAAAGCCATAGTTTGTATTCACTCATATTAGGGACTATCATAATTTAAAATGTGCTGTTTTGTATTGGACATCTCCTGGACAACACTTACATCTTCTCAGCTCCACCTCCTTCTGCAACTGGGACCAAGTTCAGCTTCCCACAGGTGTAACAGGCTCTCCTCTTGTAGTTCCACTGACCTGTCACTTCCTGCCCTGTAGCTCCCCTGATGATGGGGAGGGTCTGCTCCCAGGGAACCAGTTCAGTTCAGTCACTCAGGCCTGTCTGACTCTTTGTGACCCCATGAATCACAGCACGCCAGGCCTCTCTGTCCCTCACCAACTCTCGGAGTTTACCCATACTCATGTCCATTGAGTCGGTGATGCCATCCAGCCATCTCATCCTCCGTCGTCCCCTTTTCCTCCTGCCCCCAATCCCTCCCAGCATCAAGGTCTTTTCCAATAAATCAACTCTTCACATGACGTGGCCAAAGTATTGGAATTTCAGCTTCAGCATCAGTCCTTCCAATGAACACCAGGACTGGCCTCCTTTAGGATGGACTGGTTGGATCTCCTTGCAGTCCAAGGGACTCTGAAGAGTCTTCTCCAAAACCACAGTTCAAAAGCATCAATTCTTCAGTGCTCAGCTTTCTTCACAGTCCAACTCTCACATACATCCATACATGACCACTGGAAAAACCATAGCCTTGACTAGACGGAGCTTTGTTGGCAAAATAATGTTTCTGCTTTTGAATATGCTATCTAGGTTGGTTATAACTTTTCTTCCAAGGAGTAAGCGTCTTTTAATTTCATGGCTGTAATCATATGCAGTGATTTCGGAGCCCCCCAAAATAAAGTCTGATACTGTTTCCACTGTTTCCCCATCTATTTCCCACGAAGTGATGGGACCAGATGCCATGATCTTAGTTTTCTGAATGTTGAGCTTTAAGCTCACTTTTTCACTCTTCTCTTTCACTTTCATCAAAAGGTTTTTTAGTTCTTCACTTTCTGCCATAAGGGTAGTATCATCTGCATATCTGAGATTATTGATATTTCTCTTGGCAGTCTTGATTCCAGCCTGTGCTTCTTCCAGTCCAGTGTTTCTCATGATGTACTCTGCATGTAAGTTAAATAAACAGGGTGACAATAACCAGTGGGCACCATAAATCCTGACGCGGGGCTCTGGGCACTGTTGCCTGCCTATGAGACGGACCTTGACCGACAGAGGAGGAGACCTGATGGGTGAAATCTTCCTCCTTTGTCCTCAGAGTGGCAACTTCTGAGCTGTGTCTCCTCAAAAGACTGCTTGGAAAAACATCAAGCTTTTCATTTTATCCATACATTGTTTTCCTGATTTTGTTATTACCTGTCTGTGTTTTCCTGTATCTCTTTGAACTTCCTTAAGATGATTATTTTGAGTTCTTTGTTAGATGGGAGACCTTCATTTCTTTGGGTTTAGTTACTTTGGCCACCTCATGCAAAGAGTTGACTCATTGGAAAAGACTCTGATGCTGGGAGGGATTGGGGGCAGGAGGAGAAGGAGGCGACAGAGGATGAGATGGCTGGATGGCATCACTGACTCGATGGGTGTGAGTCTGAGTGAACTCTGGGAGGTGGTGATGGACAGGGAGGCCTGGCGTGCTGTGATTCATGGGGTCGCAAAGAGTCAGCCATGACTGAGCAACTGAACTGAACTGAAGTGAAGTTGCTCAGTCATGTCTGACTCTGCGACCCCATAGACTGTAGCCTACCAGGCTCCTCCATCCATGGGATTTTCCAGGCAATAGTACTGGAGTGGGGTGCCATTTCCTTTTCCAGGGTATCTTCCTGACCCAGGGATCAAACCCAGGTCTCCCGCATTGTAGACAGACGCTTTACCATCTGAGCCACCAGGGAACTGGATGTTTGTTATTGTCTTTTGGTGGTCTCATGTTTGCCTGCTTTCTCGGGGTCTGTGTAGTCTTGCACTGGTGTCTGTCCAGTTGAAGGAGCATCACTGGGCAGATTCCTGGGCAGGCAGGTTGGTCCCAGCCTATGTCTGAGAGGGACCAGAGCTGAATCACAGGGCCACTTCCAGGTGGGCATGCCTCCCTGCACGTCCCTGAGTGGGCGGGAGCTGTTCCCTGTCTGCCTGCCCAGCCACCATGTCTATAACCCTCAGTTAGACTGAGGGGGCAGGGACTGGTGGGTATCCCTGACAGACCGCAGCTGACCGCAGCTGCGAGGGCCTGGGGCCAGCTCACCCGGCTGCTTCGTGGTCTGCAGCCACCCTGAGGGCAAGCAGCTTGTTGTAGGGCGCGGTGAGTGTATCTCCTGCCCGGTCTCCCCCCACTGCAGCTTAGAGAGCACGGGCTGAGCTACAAGGACTGTTTCAGAGTCTCCTTTTGGATTAGAATCGGTGGGCCTCCCTCCAGGGACATCGTCAGCAAGTCTCCTGGTGGGGCCCTGGGCCCTGGGCCAGCCGCTGGATCCCAGAGCTCCCATCCAGGCGCTTCTGTCCATGGAAAGCTGTGAGATTGTTGTTGCTAAGGGGGTATAGATGAGTGAGGGACTTCCTATTCAGCCATCTTACTGACGATGTCACTTAATATGTTAGGCGTCTGTCTGTCTAATAGTTCTGTAAATTAAGATCTGTGCCCATAAATTGTCTCATTTGATTTTTCACTGTAACCCGAAGGCTGCCCTGCAGATGTAATTCCACAAGAAAAGAGGTAGAAGAATTACACGAATTTAGGACTTCTCTTTTTTTTTTCTCAAATACAACTTTATATCAGAGATTTTCTCCCTCAGTGGGAACTGTTAGGTCCTTACAGGTCTAAGTTTAAGTCGAAAGCTAGCCTAAGACCCAATCTTTTGATATTTGTTGTTTTCCTCCTATCTGGATACTAACAACAGAGAAGAAAGGGGTCATATATACAATTGAAGTATAATTGGCTATATAAAATAGAACTGACTTAATAGACTATATGGAAAAGGCAACAGCAACCTACTCCAGTACTCTTGCCTGGAAAATCCTATGGACGGAGGAGCCTGGTAGGCTGCAGTCCATGAGGTCGCTAAGAGTCAGGCACGACTGAGCGATTTCACTTTCAGTTTTCACTTTCATGCATTGGAGAAGGAAATGGCAACCCACTCCAGTGTTCTTACCTGGAGAATCCCAGGGACAGAGGAGCCTGGTGGGCTGCCATCTATGGGGTCGCAGAGTCGGACATGACTGAAGTGACTTAGCAGTAGCAGCAGCAGCAGCAGCAATAGACTATATAAAAATATCTTGACTGTATAAAAACGAAAAACAAGATCAGAGACTCCGTGCCAAAATGAGAATGTTTATGTGGCTTTTTACAAAGCCTCATCTTTGACCTTGGCATTGTGTGTGCCCTCCCTGAGTAAGCTGGTCCACTGCCAGGGCCACAAGAGGAGGCCTGTGCAGACACCTCCCACATTTGTGCTGCAAGAGAAACATGTGTAACAGTCTCCCATCTTGTATTTTCAACCGCTTGCTGGAATATTCCAACTGCTTGCTAGAAGGCTTGTCGTCCCGCAAGAGCTTGACATAAGACTTGTTAAATATATCACCTCTAAACCAGCTTCTGCTTGTAGTTATTTTTCTTTTCTGGTTCCTGATGGTTATCTTAATCACCATGGCTTAAAATTCTTAGAATCACTTTTTGTTTCTCCCTTGATCCCTTCTCTTGAATTTGATAAATTCTTTCTCATACTCTTTTTTGGGGAGAGGGGTTTCCATTGCTACTACCCTAATGCAGTTTTTGGATTTCTAGCCAAGGTTATTTTAATAACCTTTCTATTTTGAAGTCATGCAACTTTGAGGCTTTCCTCAATAAAAATAAAATTTAAAGCAGTGTCATGACCTTGATTTTTACCTGCTTAAGATTTTCAACCTCCTTGCATGTATAGATATTTCTGAATGTACTTTCCAAAGTCTAGCTAACATTCTGAGTGATTGAGCAGATAATTTGGTAGTTTCAAGAAAAAAGGAATGAAAAATGCTTATTAACTTTTCACAAGTTAAACTGTAAGATTTTGTGAATTGTCTACAACTCAGAGAGTACAGGCATACCTCATTTTATTGTGCTTTGAAGATACTGTGTTTTTACAGATTTAAGGTTTGTGGCAGTTCTGTGTCAACCAAGTCTATTGTTACCATTTTTCAAGAACGTTTGCTCACCTTGTGTTTCTGTGTCACATTTTGGTAGTTTTCACAATGTTGCTAACTTTTTTTGTTATTACTATAATTGGTATGGAGATTTGTGGTCAGCTATCTTGATGTTAGTACTATGACTCAGTGAAGACCCAGTGACACTTATTTTTTAGCAATAATGCTTTTTTAAATTAAATATGTATGTTTTAAAAGATGTGCTCTTGCATACTTAGTAGATCACAGTATAGTATAAGCATAACTTTTATATGTACTGGGAAACCAGAAAATTTGTTTGACTCATTTTACTGTGATATTTGCTTTATTGTGGTGGTCTTTATTCCTCAGTATCTCTGAGACATGCCTGTATAGTTTCTCTTAACTAACCTATCTTTGCTTAATTTGTGTATAGTTACTTATATTTCTTCTACATCTAATAAATTTACAATATCATAAATACAGGGCTTCCTTGGTGACTTAGATGGTAAAGAATCTGCCTACAATGCAGGAAATCAGGGTTTGATCCCTGGGTTGGGAAGATCCTCTGGAGAAGGGAATGCCTACCCACTCCAGTATTCTTGCCTAGAGATTTCTATGGACAGAGGATGAGGAGTGATCATGACTTTAGTACAAGGATTAAATCATAGAAGCTGGGATATGTGAATATTTGAATATGGTGATTTCATATAAGCATCTAAATAAGACAAGCACTAGGTAGACATTGGACTTACTAGACAAAGATTTTAAATTGTCTTTCAAATATGCTCAGAGAGTCAAAGGAAACAAGGTGAATGAAATCTCAGCAAATAGAGAACATGGATTGTAAAGCAAATCTAATTTAGTGTCTTCTGATGTGAGTGTTATGAATTTTTTCTGCAATAGAGGAAAACAGAAGATGTGCATCAAGTTGCCCTTCTAATAGCAAAACCCCATCTCATTGTTAGTATTATGCTCATGGAGCAAAATAGAATAAACTGTTTGCAAAATTTCTCTCTCTCACAAAGACACTATCACAACCAGTGTTTTTTCCAGTGGTCCTGGATATGGAGTAAACATTTTGAGAACATGCTAATAGACCCCTGCTTTCTTCAGTGTTACAACTGCTTTGACTTCTAAGTTTTCGTCTTCCTTCTACTTGTATGAAAGTGAAGGACTCGAGTCTGACTCTGGTTGGCCGTGGTGACCCACAAGTGTGGGAGACAGCACTTTTCCTTGTGCTCTGGATCGTCTGATGCACATTGCAGGTTGGAAGACGCCCTGGAGCTGGACCGAGGTGGCACTGGGTGTACATAGGAAGCCTTGTTTACAGAAGAGAGTGTGCTGACAGTAACATGTCTCAATGTGACAGTTTTACCAAAACTGACGTCACTGGGAAGTGTAGGAGTTGNCTCATGCTTGCGATTTGGTCCAGTGTTCAGACTAAATCTGATTTCTCTTTCTCTCAGGGTATAGACCTGAGGTCTCAGTTGAAAGCTTTTACCAATCCTGAGCCTCAGAAAGCCTCAAGGCTCCTCCTCTCTGGTAGGCCTGGGATTCTAAGTTTTTGCATCTCTAGCAGCATGGCTTGCATTCATTTCCTAGCATTGCTGCAACAAATTGCCACAAACTTGGTGGCTTAAAAACAATAGAAACGTATTCCCCCGCAGTTCTGGAGATCAGGAATCAAGGTGTCGTGAGGGTCCTGCTCCCTCTGAAAGCTCTCCGGGAGAGTCCTTCCATGCCTCTTCCATCTTCTGGTGCCCCAAGCATTCCTGGATGTGTAGCTGCAGCACTCTGACCTCTGGCTCCATTCTCACTGGGTCTCTTCCTGTGTGTCTCTGTGTTCTCCTCTCTTCCTATAAGGAGGCCAGTCATGGAATTTAGGGCCCACTCTGAATCAGAATGGGCTTCTCTAGTGGCTCAGAAAGTAAAGAATCTGCCTGCAGTGCTGGAGACCTGGGTTCGATCCCTGGGTCAGGAAGATCCCCTGGAGAAGGGAATGGCTACCCACTCCAGTATTCTTGCCTGGGGAATCCCATGGACAGAAGAGCCTGGTGGTCTATAGTCCATGGGGTCACAAAGAATCAGACACAATTGAGCAACTAACACTCAATCAGGATAATTTCATCTCAAGATAAACTAACCACTTACGTGTCCAGGGAAGGCTACTCACTGAAGTTCTTGGAATTTGGGAGTACACTGCTTCCTGCTCCGATTCTGCTGCTCACATATATCTCTTTTTTTCCCCTGTTGATTTGTTTTCTACCTATCATACTAGAGGCCACGTCATGATAGAATGCTAGAAAAAAAAAGCCTGTAACGTGATGCTGGAGGACAGTGTCAATGATAAGACAAAAATGGAACATAGAGCAAAAACAGAAAGCAAAGCAAACAGAGAAAAGGAAGAGATCTTGGCCAGATCAGAGAATGGGTCTGATTGACAGTTCTAAGCTGTTTGGAAGGACGTGTGGGCAGCTGGGCTTCCATGTGGGGTGGCTGAGAAGCTATTCAGCTTTTTCTCCGGGGGCCCCGCTGTGAGTATCTATAACCGTTTCGTGTGTGTGCATTAGTCGCTCAGTCGTGTTTGACTCTGTGACGCCGTAGGCTGTAGCCCACCAAGCTCCTCTGTCCATGGGATTCTCCAGGCAAGAACTGGAGTGGGTTGCCATATCCTCCTCCGGGGGATCTTTCCAACCCAGGGATCGAACCCAGGTCCCCCATATTGTGGCCAGATTCTTTACCAGCTGAGCTACCAGGGAAGCCCAAGAATACTGGAGTGGGTAGCCTAACCCTTCTCCCGGGGATCTTCCCAACTCAAAAATCAAACCGGGGTGTCCTGCATTGCAGGTGGATCCTATACCAGCTACCAGGAAAGGCCCATAATTGTTTTAACTGGGGCTATTTAGTTTCTTTTTGGTCAAATCTTCCCATTTCTTATCTGGGGAAAACGCACCTCATTCCAGTTTTCTGGGAACTTAAGTGGGAGAGACAGCTGTTCAACATATAGATGTTCACTTAATTCTTCTATTTTCCATCCAGGTTTCTGCTCCCACCTTCTGCTCTGCCTGCTTTGCCTGAGTTTGGGGACACCACAAATGGAAGATTTGGAGACAAAAGTATTTAGAAAAGAAGTATGCTTGAGAAGGATCTGTTATGAATCTCCACAGGCTAAAAGGATTAGATCATCAAAATATATATATATGTATCTAAAGGTAAAAAAATTCTCAAAATTACCAAGGTTACTGAGATTACAGTTGGTCTGTGCATGGCAGAAAAACAGCAAATTTATCACATGATTGTCAGATCCACAAAGGTCCTGACAAATCTCCAGGCAGCAGCCTTGCGGAAGTCTGGAAGAAAGCTGGATTTCTTTTATTTCCCTGACCTTGTTTTGTTTGTTTCTCTCAGGTACAATGTGTTTTTCCCTTTCTGACTGTGAGATGAGGTGTGTATGGTTACCCAAAGTGAGATGCCATTCCTCTTCTACAGTTCCACCTGGGGGTCAGGTTTCTGGTCCTGAGGCGCATATTTAACCATGTGAGTTTGTTTTACTAATGTTCTAAACTCAGTATTTATTCATTTGATGTTTCATTCAGTTCAGTTGCNAAGTGAGATGCCATTCCTCTTCTACAGTTCCACCTGGGGGTCAGGTTTCTGGTCCTGAGGCGCATATTTAACCATGTGAGTTTGTTTTACTAATGTTCTAAACTCAGTATTTATTCATTTGATGTTTCATTCAGTTCAGTTGCTCAGTTGTGTACGACTCTTTGCGACCCCATGAACTGCAGCACACCAGGCCTCCCTGTACATCACCGACTCCCGGAGTTCACTCAAACTCATGTGCATTGAGTCAGTGATGCCATCCAACCATCTCATCTTCTGTCGTCCCCTTCTCCTCCTGCCTTCAATCTTTCCCAGCATC
>SJYW01005898.1:0-11032 GCA_006410735.1 Raphicerus campestris
TCCTCCTCGACATTCAGGGCTGTGACATCATGCCGCCTACTTTCTACTGAGATCCCAGGGACAGAGGCAAAGTGCCATAGCTCCTCTGTCCATGGAACTCTCCAGGCAAAAATACTGGAGTGGGGTGCCATGCCCTCCTCCAGGGGATCTTCCTGACTCAGGGATCGAACTCAAGTCACTCACATTGCCGGCCGTCTTTCCCATCTGAGCCACCAACAAACTACCTCCAAGTGCAAGACTTTGAACCCTAGGCTGCTCTCTCCCTCTTGCATCCAGTGTGGCTTTGTCTTAAATAACTCACTACGACTCCAGAGCCTTCAGAAACACATTTGAGGTATCTTATAGTGAGGTACAGCTGATTTACNCTCCAAGTGCAAGACTTTGAACCCTAGGCTGCTCTCTCCCTCTTGCATCCAGTGTGGCTTTGTCTTAAATAACTCATTACGACTCCAGAGCCTTCAGAAACACATTTGAGGTATCTTATAGTGAGGTACAGCTGATTTACAGTATTGTATCAGTTTCAGGTGTACAGCAAAGTGAAACAGTTTGTGTATATATATTTTTTCAGATTATTTTCCTTTATAGGTTACTATAAGATATAGACTATAGTTCCCTGTGCTATACAGAAGATCCTTGTTGCTTATCTCTTTCATATGCAATAGTCTGTGTCTGTTCATCTGAAACTCCTGCTTTATCCTCCTACCCCCTCCTTTCACCTTTGGTAACCACAATTTTCTTCCCTATGTCTACCAGTCTGTTTCTGGTTTGTAAACAAACTCATTTGTATCACTTATTATTTTAAATTATTTTATATTTATTTATTTTTTGGCCACACCTTGCACCCTGTAGAATCTTAGTTCCCTGAACCAGGCTCCTGGCAGTGATTTCCTGGAGTTCTAACAACTGGACCTCCATGGAATTCTTTCATGTTGTAGATCCTGCTCACAAAGGATATAACATATTTTTATATGTCTGCATCAGAATGGTTGATTTGAGTCACTCAATTTCTCATGACCTGAGTTCATGCCAGTACCGTATCCATCCACCATCCACCAGCCCCGTGGAGGTCACCCTCTGCCACACAGACACCAGGTCTGGTCCATGCTGACTTTCAGTGTTGAGTACGATGCAGGGACCTTTGGGCACTCGCTCCACAGCTGTGCACAGGAGTCATGGAAACAGTGATACACAGAGAGAAAAGCCTTCTGGCTTTTTCCAGGAGGCTTGCAGAAAGCTGTTCCTGTAATGATTCAAAGTGAGTGTAATTCGTGTTGCTGGTAATTCCTGCTCTAACTCTGTTCCTGAAGAGGATTGCTCCTTGCCTGGCAGGCGCACCTGACACCATCTACGCGTCCATCTTGAGAAGTTTCTGACCTTACAGCTTCCTGAGGCGTCAATGAAGAGCCTAAGGTCTGAGATTTTTCTCAGTCAGATCTGTAATGAGTTCTGTAAGGAAAGCCTGTGTCTACAAACTGAAGATATTTCATTTTCACATTACTTGGTGCTTGGGAGATGTTAATAATATTTTCATAAGCCCTGAAGAAGAGTACAGCATGTCAAAATTATCAGCAAAATAATGTTACTTTGTGTTATGAGTGGGAAACTTCAGGGAAGTGAAGTGAAAGTGTTAGTCATTCACTCGTATCCTACTCTTTGCAACCCCATGGGCTGAAGCCCACCAGGCTCCTCTGTCCATAGAATTCTCCAGGTAAGAATACTGGAGAGGGTTGCCATGCCCTTCTCCAGGGGATCTTCCCAACCCAGAGATTGAATCCAGATCTCCTGCACTGAAGGCAGAATCTTTACTGTCTGAGCCACTTCATAGGTGAAAGGAAAAGGTATCTAACTCATTTTTCCACTAAAGTGTCATAGTTTTCCTGCTATTTGTTTAGCAGCTGTTAAAATTCTTTCTCCGGATAAGTCCTTTTTGATTTACGTGTTCTATTTTGTGGTGTCATTTCCTCTTGAAAACCTAAGAGTGTTCTAAACACCCTGTGGCAAAGGAAAGCTCACTCGATAAGCAACAGCCATTCAAAGTCAACAGTGTGAGCTGCTGAAATAAGATTTGGGTTTGTGTTTTAATCAGTATGGAGGGGACAGGTAATGTGGTTATGTTTGCAACATTCCTGACTTAATCAGTGAGTGAAAATTGTTCTGCTCTTTTAAAACCATCATTCAAAACACACCCTGAGGTCTTTAAAGATCCTAAGACATGAAGCTCATAAACTTTTCATTTTCTGGAATTGAGAGGAGCCTGCAGCAGCCTTTGACTGATAGGTTTCTCCATCTCAAGTACTCATTTGGTCCCTAACTCACTCCTAGCCATCAGCGTCTCCTGCCATAATTCTGCCAGGTGTTTGTGAAAAACTACTGCCCTGGAAAGTTACAGGCAGAGGATGGAAGAGTTTAACTGTTTCCTACCACAGTTACTGGGCTTCTCATAAGTGTAGCCAGGAGACTTAAGAGACGCGGGCTCGATCTCTGGACTGGAAAGATCCCCTTGGAGGAGGGCATGGCAACCTACTCCAGTATTCTTGCCTGGAGAATCACGTGGGCAGAAGAGTCTGGCAGGTTACAGTCCACGGGGTCGCAGAGTCTGGACAGGACTGAAGCTGCCTAGGAGGCACATGCGTCACAATTACCAAGTGACAGTTGTTTGGGGAAGTTAAACAAGCTTCAGACACAAGGCAGAGTGGGCCTCTGACCTTGCTTCTGACCTGCCTGAACACTGCCCTGACTATGCGTGTCCTGACTGCCTGCTCTGATTGCAAGGCTTGTGGCACCACAGATAGGATGGGGGAGGAATCTTGAGACTGTTGAGCCCTGGGAGGGAGGGAAGTTTGGCCAACCAAGCTCCAGGCTTAACAACATTCCATGTTTGACAAGACAAAACAATTAGCATTATCATGAAACCGGAGCTGCAATTTGCTCACAGAAGGATGATGATATCGGTTTGCATCCTGAGATTATAAGCAAGAACTCCTAACTGCAACCTTTGAAGTCTCACCCAGGGAGGGGACACGCTGCCTGGGACCTTTTCCCAGCTGGGACTCCAGATGTGCTGTGACACGGGACTTCCAGCACCGACTGAGTCTGGATGTTGGTCAGAACCCAATTTGGTGATGTAGCCTCTACTGTTTCTATTTCTCTTTTATTTTAATATTAGAAAATTGAAAGTAAACTAGATAATTCTCTAATAAATACTGGTATTATTTGTTTGTATAGGATGAGAGGCTTATTTGCTTAACAAATCCTTCAAACCTGAGACAAAACTGGAAACTTTCTGCAAAACAACAATCCTGACCAGTATCCAACACAGTGAGCCCCTCCATATGAAGCTTCAAGTTGCAGACTTTCATACACTAATGTGCATCTGATTCTAGGGAACCTCAACCTTTGCATCAACGTCAGGCATCAATGAAACTGCAACTTGTCCTCCATCCCCTATTGCTTACGATCCTTCCGCTTCACCATCTCCTACCTCCTCTCCCTCCTCCAGTCAGGAATGCTTCTTGTCTGTTCACTTGATGCCAGCCCCTGTATGCCAGCTATTGTACTGTACTGCTGTACTTTTCAAGATACTGTATTGTAAGATTAAAAATATTTTCTTTATTTTTTGTGTTTGTTTTTATGCACTATTTGTGTGAAAAGTATTATAAACCTAGTCCAGTATAGAACTCTATAGCCGATGTTGTTAGTTGGGTACATAGACTAACTCTGTTGGACTTACGAACAAATTGGATTTAAGAATATGCTCTTGGAACGGAACACATTGCTAGCATTAAATCAGTGGACTTTGAGTAAAGCAAATTGTCTTCTACTGTGTGGGGGGCTTTATCCAATCAGTTAAAAGACTTAAGACAAAAGGTGGCGGTTCCTGGAAGAAGAGCCTCTGAGATGAGCTGTAACATCACCTCTGCCCTGAGTCCCTACGCTCCTGGTCTACCCTGTGGATATCAGCCCCCATGGTCTCACGAGCCAGTTCCTTAAAGACAATCATCCTCTTTGTCTCTCTGTCTCTTTCTAAACACACACACACACACACACACACACACACACACACACACACACACTACTGCTTCTTTGGAGAACTTTGACTGATACAAACGGTTGCAGATACATAAAGAGAAAATCTCTGAGATTCGAGATTCAAAAATTAGAAACACACATCTTTGCTGAGATATTTCTTGTGGGGGATCAGAGAAAAGAGAAAGCAAGCTTGGATCCTACATTTGGGCATGATGCCATTTCCTAAGATGTGGAGAGGGTGGGATGTTAGTTGTGGCAGTGGGGTCACTGGGGGTCAGTGTGAGGGTTAGGGAGGATCATTGAGGGTCAGTGAGAGTTAGAGGGTTAGTGGGGGTCACTGGGGTCAGTGGAGGTCATTGGGCATCAGTGAGAGGGGCTTAGTGGGGCATCACTGGGGTTACTGGGGGATCAGTGAAGGTCAGTGAGAGTCAGCAGGGATCAATAGGTGTTATTAAAGAATTATTCTGGAGGTGTGGAGTTTGAAATGCCAATTATTTCACACAGTGATCCCACGTGGTGCAGGCTTATGTCAAAAAGGCATCTTGGGGCTTTGGCGAGAGCATGGAATTTGATATCCCACATCACCGTTCAAATCTTGATTTTGCCACTTATTGTCTCTGAGCAGGTGACTTTGGCCTGTAGATCCTGATTCTTTTTTATAATCTTGAGATAAAGTAACATCTATGTCACAGAGTATTTTTGAGATGATATCCCAAAATATATATGTTAATACCAGCTTCCCTGGTGACTCTGCCATAAAGAATCTGCCTACCAGTGCAGGAGATGCAGGAGGCAGGGTTCAATCCCTGGGTCGCGAAGATCCCCTGGAGGAGGAAATGGCCACCTACTCCAGTCTTCTTGCCTGGAGAATCCCACGGACAGAGGAGCCTGGTGGGCTACAGTCCATGGGATCACAAGGAGTCAGACACCGCTGAGCAGCTGAGCAGGCACGAATACACATCCACCGATATCAAAGATACAAAAGTCATGGACGTTCCAGGGATGTGAGCCGGGAAATGCTTGTTTTGGTGAAGGTGAGGGTGTGGACACGGTCACTGGCTGTGTTATTCATCAGTCTGATGCTGCGGGTTCCATGGAGCAGGACTGCTAGGAGGACTGCTGGGAGACCGGCTTCCAGGCCTGGATGGGATCCCAGAGTCCCTGTGGAGATCAGGTGGTTGGGAGCTGACCTCACAGCAGCCCCTGCCTCTCTCAGTGCTCCCAGGCCATCTGTGGGAAAGGATCCATTCCCATTGTTTGACTCCTTACCTTTGATGGAGTAGCACTTTTAAAACAACAGAATAAAAATAAAATACTAGAAACACAATTTTAAGAACGACAAAGCGTACTAAAGCTCTGGTTACTTACAGGTATGTGCAGCATGTAATACCAGTCTGTGAAATTGCTGTAAAAGTTAGCAAATATTTCATCTCCTTTTTTTTGTTTGTTTGTTTTCTGAGCAAGGATTTGCGGCTTCCCAGGTGGTGCTAGTGGTAAATAACCCACCTTCCAAGGAGATGTAAGAGACATAGGTTGAGGAGGGCATGGCTACCCACTCTAGTATTCTTGCTTGGAGAATCCCAAGGAGGGAGGAGTCTGGCTGGCTGTAGTCCACGCGGCTGCAAAGAGTTGGACATGACTGAAGTGAGTTAGTATGCACACAGCCAAGGACTCATAACAAGGACATCACCTGCTGTGAACTCAGGAACATCACTGGAGAAGCATCAACTGTGAAATAATACTCAGAAATGTTTGAGCTGGAGACCACAGGGAACAGATCAAATTTATGGTGATTTATTAGAGGAGGGGTCAGAATTGTAATTTGGAAATCACAGGTGTCCCTGTGTCTGTGACGTGGGGAGAATGAGATCCAGGGAACTCAGGTCCTCTTAATCTTGCTCTGTAATCAAGCCCCTCACCTGAGGATTGTGGGTGTGGACGGGGGCAGGTGTCCAGTGGCCACACTGTGTCCCTCCTGGCGTGGGAGGTGCTGCTCTGCCTGAGAGCCCAGCCAAGTGTGGGAGGAAAACAAGAGTGGCACTGCCCACAGCCAACCTGGCAGGGCTTTCTACCTGTGCTCTCATCAAGGGTGTGAGAAGGGGAATTAGGGCTCCACGTTGGGGACCCAGTTCTCAGCTGTGAAGAACCAAGTTTCTTGACCCCAGGCACTCTTGAAAGTTGGGTGGAGGCAGGGGACCTTTGTAGCCTGCCCACAGCCCTACCCATGGGGCCAGCAAAGGGTCAGGGGTCAAAGGTGAGGGAGACAACTCTGGGAGGCAGACCATGTATAGCCCCTATCTCCTTGGTTGACATCTCCTGCTCCAGGGAGCTCCTCTGTTAACTAATTAAATTTTATTGGTATGCATTCCCCTTGAAAGATGCCAACAAATAATATTTCTGAAAGAAGGCTTTGCTAACTAAGAAAATATTGCTTGAGCCCTGAGAACCATAATAAATTTGAGAAGAAACGCAGGTCATACACTGGTTTTCCTGGAAGTGGGAGCAGGAATGTTTGATTTTCCTCTGTAGCAGTCACACTGAACAGGAAGCCAGGAAGGAGACAGATACCTATTGCATCTGATGGTTCAGGAGACAAGTCCCAGCATGTTACAGAGACCACACTTGGGAGAGGTTTGGATCTGGTCTGGATTAAGCTCAGGATGCTATGTCTGGTTGTCAACAACCAGAAACCTTGTATAGGGCACTGTTTATTTTTTTTAAGGACAAGTAAGAGATTCAGGTATCAATCTTTTAATTTAAATTTTATTTTTTTACTTTACAATATTGTATTGGTTTTGCCATACATTGACATGAATCCACCACAGGTTTCTTTACTTTGACTTGAGGCAATTAAAAGAAATGTTTAAACAATATTGGAATGTAGCCCAAAGTGGAAGATATCCAGATGAGGATAAAATAAAAATGGCAACAGTGGTAGGGTGTAGGGTCTTGGCAGCACATAGCATTTCCAGAAGTCGGCTTTTCTAGAGTCTGTTCCTGAGCCTCCAATATCAGCATGGGTAGTTATTGGAGTCTCCTAGCTACATAACAAGCTAACTAGTTGTGTAGAAACAGTGCTTTCCAGAATTGGAGAGACGAGGAGTTGATTCTGTGCAGCCCCCAAAAGGAATATGGAGTGAGTAATATACACATATTTGGTTCTTTGCTAAATATTAAGTACAAAGCTGTTTTCAATCGAACTGATGTCATAGTGCATACATATGTTGTCATTTAGTTTAGCAGCTCACTTTGCATGCCAGGTGTTCCTTTAAATGCAGTCACTGTGCATCATGCACTATGTCAAAGTCAGAAAGTAGTGCTAGCCTTTTCTCATTTAAGTGTACGAAAATGCATACATAGTGTTTAGAAATGCAAATCCCTTAGATAAACCCCTTTGATTAACTCTGGCTTTATTTCAAATGGTTATAATAGAGGCCCTTTCACATAAATAAAATATTATGATTCTGAGACAAAGAGTTTCTGAAAACGTTCTTGTGGGATTTGCCAAGTGGAGGTGTTGAAACAGAAAGGGGCAACCGAAGGCTTTTTCTCCAGCTGCTTTCTTGGCCTGGGGAGGACCACGTGGGTTCTTGCTCCTCTTGCTCTAAAACTCAGGGCAGCTTCATTTTTCTAAAGTATCTGGGTGGGAAGCCAAGATGATGCATCATTTTGATTTATATCAGTAGTTCTAATGGTTCATTTTGTTCACCGCTGCCTTTCTACCACCTCTGGATGGATTGCAGTACACTCTCTGCCCAACTGCTCTTTGTAACAAAATAGGTACAGAAGATCACAGAAATATATTCTTAACTAAACTTTCAAAAATATGAAATAAACTGTGTGTGTGTAAATAACTAGAATTAACTATTACCAGAAAGTATCAAATTATGTTATATTTTTTTGCCATAGCTTTTCTGAATTCATTTAAAAAAGGAGAGTTTGTTAAAAAAAAAAAAAAGGAAAATGTGCCATGTGCCATAGTTCCTGTCTTTGTAGATTTCTTTCCAAGATCTATTTAATATTGTCATTTTAGATCAGATCAGAGGAATTTTAGGTTGTTTGATTTGTTTCATGGTTACTGCATAATACTCTCTGAGTATATTTTCATGTGTTCTTCTTAAAATTAATGTTTGAACATGTTGTAATTTGCTCACATAGTCTGCGAGTGTAGGATTGTCTCTTGTTCTCTGGCCCTTAGTTTGATGTTGAGCATGAAGCTGTGGGCAGCTGCTGCTCTTCCTACATCACTGCTGCCCTGGGACTCTTCCTGAACAGGCAGCTCTCACCTGAGAATTTTCTTGTCTCAGAGAAGAGGAGATAAAAGATGTGGCAGAGCTGTCCAGTGCTTCTCAGAGGCTCTGCGCCCAGGGGGTCAGGTGAGCTGTGCTCTCAGAGGGCGGAGCAACGCAGGTAGCCAAGTCTGCAATCACTAAGGCGGGAAGGACAGTCCAGCCCATGGAGAAGCCACAAGTCTTAGAGCAGTAACAGAGTCTGGGGCAACTCTATGCTCTCCTGCTGCTCTGAGACACAACCTGCTGCATTTTAGTGTAGAAGGTGATGGCACCCCACTCCAGTACTCTTGCTTGGAAAATCCCATGGACGGGGCCTAGTGGGCTGCAGTCCATGGGGGGGGGTTGCGAAGAGTCGGACCCGACTGAGCGACTTCACTTTCACTTTTCACTTTCATGCATTGGAGAAGGAAATGGCAACCCACTCCAGTGTTCCTGTCTGGAGAATCCCAGGGATGGGGGAGCCTGGTGGGCTGCCGTCTGTGGGGTCACACAGAATCGGACATGTCTGAAGCGACTTAGCAGCAGCAGTCTCTACTCATATGTATAACATTATATAAAAAATGTGTTTTCATTTTTTATATGTTTGCAATCTGTTTTCTTTCCTTTCTTACTACACATCCTTAGCTAAAATGCTAGATAAACAATGTCATCATTTAATCTTTAATATTAAATGTCTCTAGTGAATCATGTCACTTAGTTAACAGCACGCTAATTGCCCTAGGAGTAGACACAATTCAGAAAAAAACTGTCATTTGGGAACTACATTAGGGATTTATTCATGTTACAGCTTAAAGATATTTACAGGCACAAGTCAGACTATTTCCAAAGCACGGAGGAGTCAGGGTGTAAATAGGATCCAGAAAGCAGAATTTCTGTGGCTCTTTTAAGTGTTTATGCCACGTTTCTTTGTAATATTCAGCCCTTGCTTTCCCACACCAGGAAAAGACAGAGTGCATTATTTGATGAGTTAGGTCTTTTAGTTCAACAAATTTTTAAAAATTATCATTTTAAAATTCATCTTTAGACACTGGAACAAATGAGGCACAAGAAATTATGTAAAATTGACAGTGAACTCATATTTTTGAAGCTGCATTGGCACTGTTCAAAATGTTACCAATTTGATGAATAACCAGGGCCAAATTTCTCAGTAGCTATGTGTGTTGAAAGCCACCATCTATTTCCTGATCCTCTGGAAACATTTCCTTTCCTTGTTGTGAAATGGAGCAGGGCCCTAGGGTCCTCTCCACATCATTTTTCCACCTGCCTTTTTCTGTGGAAAAATTTTAGCCAAAGTATAAGATTAATAGAAGAAGTGAGAAAAAGCAGAAGCAAAAGCAAGCAATCAAACTGGACAAAACAATAATAGTTTAATAATTAACAAAGTCAAGGACCTTTACACAGCTGTAAATAGTATTCTGAGCCATATCCTGTGAGCTGTCTTCTAGATACTGAAATCCCCACCAAGTAGAAGAAGTTACCTGGTGAAGTAGAGGTTACATGATGGCCAGGCTGTAGCCATGACATAAGCTGCCGATTCTGAGAACTGACTTCAAAGAAAGGGAACAAACCAACTCTGGAACTGAACGTTAACTGTACCTAAAGCAATCAAGATGACACTGATCAGACCACTGCATGACCAATTTCAAGGTGCTGTCAGAGCTGACTCTGCTGTTATTATACATAGCCTCATCCCCCTGCCTATAAAAGTTGTTGCTTCTTCCTATTGATTGCTGGTAGGGAGTGTAGGAGTTGGGGGAAGTCAGCCTTTGGACAGGAGTTCACCCCTCATTGCCCACCTCTTCACCCATGGTTGCCAGCCTCAGAAATAAAACAAAAGTTTCCCTTCCACCATCCTCACCTCTTTATTGACTTTTGAGAGGAGGCGAGCAGTTGGAT
Source organism: Raphicerus campestris (assembly GCA_006410735.1). Lineage (NCBI taxonomy): Eukaryota > Metazoa > Chordata > Mammalia > Artiodactyla > Bovidae > Raphicerus > Raphicerus campestris. The sequence goes on from SJYW01005898.1 coordinate 10,218, forward strand.
CCCACTTTTGGCTACATGTCCAACAAACAAAATTCCTCTCTTTGGCGATTGCTTTCTGTAATACTGAGATTAACTCAATGCTTTTCTCAATCTTTTAAAGTCAAATTATGTTACTCATTAAAATTAGCGTTTGAAAAAAATAAAATTAGCATTTGTAAATTCACTTCAAAATAAAACTTTAAAATTCTAACAAAATTTTAAAAATATTTATTTACTACATTAAAATCACTCCAGATGGTGACTGCAACCATTAAATTAAAACATGCTTACTCCTTGGAAGGAGAGTTATGACCAACCTAGACAGCAAATTAAAAAGCAGAGACTTTACTTGCCAACAAAGATCCATCTAGTCAAGGCTATGGTTTTTCTAGTAGTTATGTATGGATGTGAGAATTGGACTGTAAAGAAAGCTGAGCACCGAATAATTGATGCTTTTGAACTGTGGTGTTGGAGAAGACTCTTGAGAGTCCCTTGGACTGCAAGGATATCAAACCAGTCCATCCTAAAGGAGATCAGTCCTGGGTGTTCATTGGAAGGACTGGTGCTGAAGCTGAAACTCCAATACTTTGGCCACCTGATGCGAAGAGCTGACTCATTTGCAAAGACGCTGATGCAGGGAAATATTTAAGGCGGGAGGAAAAGGGGACGACAGAGGATGAGATGGCTGGATGGCATCACCGACTCAATGGACATGAGTTTGAGTGAACTCCGGGAGTTGGTGATGGACAGGGAGGCCTGGTGTGCTGCAGTCCTTGGGGTGGCCAAGAGTTAGACACGACTGAGTGACTGAACTGAACTGAATATAGTAAATAAAA
>SJYW01005898.1:46387-65055 GCA_006410735.1 Raphicerus campestris
AGTCGGACACGGCTGAGCAACTTCCCTTTCACTTTTCACTTTCCTGCATTGGAGAAGGAAATGGCCACCCACTCCAGTGTTCTTGCCTGGAGAATCCCAGGGACGGGGGAGCCTGGTGGGCTGCCGTCTATGGGGTCGCACAGAGTCGGACGCGACTGAAGCGACTCAGCAGCAGCAGCAGCAGCAGCAGCAGCAGCAGCAGCAGCAGCAGCAGCCGCCCACCCGGCAGCTCCTGTGCTGTCTGGTGCGTTGAGCTCAGCTGTCTGTCTTGTTCACAGTGTCAGTAGTGTGCAGTGTCCATCTCAGTCTCCCGATTCGTCCTGCCCCTGGTGTGTGGACGTTTGTTCTCTATATCTGTCTCTATTTCCGCCTTGCAAATAGATTCATCTGTATCATTTTTGTTGATTCCACACAAATGTGTTCATATGTGACATTTGTTTTTCTCTTTCTGACTTACTTCATTCTGTATAACAGTCTCTAGGTTCATCCACATTTCTGCAAATGGCACAATTTCATTCTTTTTTATAGTGATACTTCATTGTATATATGTGCCACATTTTCTTTATCCATTCCTCTGTGTATGGACATTTAGGTTGCTTCCATGTCCTGGCTGTTGTAAATAATGCTGCACTGAAATTTGGGGTGCATACATTCTGTGGAATTATGGTTTTCTCTGGGTACGTGTTCAGGAGTCAGCTTATTGGATCATATGGTAGCTCTATTTTTAGCTTTTTAAGTAACCTTCATACTGTTCTCCATAGTGACTATATCAATTTACCTTCCCACAAACAGTAGAAGGAGGGTTCCTATTTTTCTAGTTTTATTTTTAAATGTAGACAGCGTTTTCTCCCACATGGGCATCTGGATCTTTGGGATTGAATTTCAACTTTGACCACTTATTTCATGTGAGACAATATGTAAGTTATTTATACAAACTGTGGCTTGGTTTTACTATATATTATATTAACACTACATGCATTGTAGTGTTGCTGTAAATATACATTGCTGCATATATGCTAGTGCCTGGCATACAATGAGCTATGTAAGTATAATTATTATATTATTATTCTCCTGCAGTTCTTAGCTTTGCATGAGTAGATTTTCTGATGTTGAGCTGACCTTAGCTTTATAAAAAATGCTACTAGTTTTCCTTCCTACAATTTGTTCTTTTATATTTAATGGTAGGAAATTGCAAAATTTTGAGATTAAAAAGAAAAAAATTGAAAAAGAAAAGTAACACCAAGTACTATCATCAAGAATTGTCATTGTTAACATTTGGACATTTTTTTTCCTGATAATACATTTTTTTGTATGTATTTTTCCTAGAAGTGGCACTGCACATGCAGATAACTTTATATCCAATATCTTTCAAATATCACCTACCACATATTTTCCTATGCAATTAAGTGACACTGTTGGTGCCATAAAAACCAATGTTATTTTATGTTGGATTCCTATGTAATCACATTCCACAGGACTGCTCAGAATTTCTGGAGAAATAGATAAGAGCGTTTTCCACTTGACACAAACTGCTCACCCTATTTTATTGATCATTATGTGTAGATGGTATGTGTTCCCTAAGAATTCTTTTACAAATCCAACAGAAAAGGAAAGCAAAATTATCTTAGCCACATGCAAAACATGTGACGACACTACAATTTCCAGGCTGCGAGTTTCCCAGTGACAGTGAATTTCTAGTCAAATCTGTCTTTTCATAAAAGACACAAAATATTGGAAACATTTTTACCACCTGGTACTTTTGCTTCAGTTTTTTAAATTTCCTGGCTTCACACCCAAAGCCAATAGGATCTCTTCTTATAGTAAGTCTATTATTTCATAGATTTAGATGAGACATGAAGCTATGACATATAAAAAATGCTGCTAATTGAAAAATATTCATGAACTTATTCATTTTAAAAAGACATAATATTTATTTTACATTGTTAAGGAGCTCATGTAGACATGAGGATATAGTTGCTCATAAGGGAGAAACCCCACGATGATGTTCTTTTTCTATTATTGCTTTAACAGATTAAACAGTCTGTGGCTTAAACAATACAAAGTTATGAAGTTATAGCTCTAGTCCCCCTGGGCTAAAGTTGAGATGGGAATTGGGTTGGTTTCTTTTCTGGAGGCTTTGAGGAAAGGATCCAGTGTCTTGCCTTGCTGTTTTCTGGGGGCTCCTGGCTCCATCTTTCTACCTTCAAAGCCAAAATNGAAGTTATAGCTCTAGTCCCCCTGGGCTAAAGTTGAGATGGGAATTGGGTTGGTTTCTTTTCTGGAGGCTTTGAGGAAAGGATCCAGTGTCTTGCCTTGCTGTTTTCTGGGGGCTCCTGGCTCCATCTTTCTACCTTCAAAGCCAAAATGCTGCATCTCTGATTATTCCCATAGTGGCACCCAATTCTTCCATGTATGGTAACACATTTACAAGATCCATGGATTAGGAAATGGACATTTTTTGGGGGGAGGGAGGCCATTTTTCTGCCTCCTACATCTTTATAGTTAACAAAAATGGACTATAGCCCACCAGGTTCCTCTGTTCATGAAATGATCCAGGCAAGAATACTGGAGTGGGTAGCCATTCCCTTCTCCAGGGGATCTTCCTGACCCAGGGATCAAACCCGGGTCTCCTGTATTGCTGACAGATACTTTACTATCTGAGCCACCAGGGAAGCCCATGTGGTAGGAATTACTAAATTAAATATCTATAAAGCAGGAGGAACATTTTATAAGGCACATCCACGGGAGAAATTCAGACAATTCAGTTTACATGTTATTTTCTGTGCTTTTCCCTCTTCAACCAGGACCTTCCATATTTTAAATCTTAGAATGTTAGCCCTAAAATTGGACATTATGCACTTCCGCAAACAGCCTCAATCTTCTAGAATCTCTAGTTTAGATTTGCATCCCCTTATCCAAATCTTGGGCATGCCCCCATCCCGCTGTTTAGTTCTCAGAATTTTAATGTTAGTTCGTTAGAGCTCAAAACCTGAAGAGTTTAAACCTAGGGCGTAGTACTTGATACGGGTGTTGGGGTGACAGCTGGACCCTAGGAGTCAGTAACTTGATATTTGATGTCAGCTTTTAGAAGGCAACATTAATTTCTTCAGGTAAAAATGCTGTTGTATTCAATTTAAGTTTTTGTTAGAATAAATGGAATTTAGGTTTTCTAAAGGAATCCTGGAGCCTGTGGCGAATCTCTTGTGTGTTTGATGCACCATTGCTCTTTCCACCAGGCCAGCCGTAAAAACCAGGTCACATTCCAACACCTGTCTGAAATGGTCCAGGACAGAGGATTGGGCCTTAGTTAGTGAGAGGATCAGGCCCTCTGTCAGGGACATTAGCTCGGGAGAATGTCAGAACCTTAGTTATTGACAGAATCGGGGCCTATGTTAGGGAATCCATCAGCGTCTAGTTAGGGTCAGTGTTAGGGCCTTATTTAGGACCGGTGTCATGGCAGTAACAGGGCCAGCCTCGGGGCCTTAGTTATAAACAGCGCACGGACATGTGTTAGAGAAACCTTCAAAGACTCAGTAAGAGATAGTTCAAGTCAAGAGTTAGGGACACTGTCATGGCCTCAGTTAGGGACAGCATCAGGGTATTAGATTGGGGATGTGGTCAGGAACTAGAAATCCCGTTGTTTTATTACTTAAATCTTTCACCTCTCCTTAAGCAACATTTTTAAGCTCAACAAGGTTATTTCGAATGGCCGTGACTGCCATGTCAAGCGACTGTCGAGCATTCTAACTGTGGCTATCAGAGAAACACAGCCCCCAAATCAAAGGCCCAGCAGCCTGGACGGTTCTTCTAGAGCTCAAACTTTGATCTGGGATAATTCCTTTTTGTCTGGGGACTCAGACACTCAGTGGCTTTTATTCCCCACTCAGGGAAAGTTACATAAGTCTGTTTCTTCATGTACGCTTGGGACAACAGTACCTAACACTTTGGGTAAAATGACGTCTAAAAGCATTTAGCTCACCAGCGATTCCACAAGCCTTAGTTCTGTATCTCTGACCATGCTATGAAAAGGTTCTGCTTGCATTTATTTCATAAAATTTACTAACAGATGAATCAATTACTGACTTCATCTTCATTTGTTTACTGGACTTCCCGTTTCAAGAGGACTGACTTCGCATCTTTCTCGCGTCACCCAGTGTATCTGGTGTCCAGCACCGTTTAGTGTTTCTACTAAATGCACAGTATTTCCTCCCCTCCAAGCTCCCTTACATCTTAATTTCGCACCTATGACTCATAAGAAGCTTGCCATGAAAATTGTGAGCAGTGGCACAGTTGTTTTTTTTTTTTCAGTTGGGGTATAGTTGGTTTCAACCAACAGATTTCATTTTCTTGGGCTGCTAAAGCTCCAATCCATTTGCCACATGATACGAAGAGCCAGCTCACTGGAAAAGACTCTGCTGCTTGGAAAGATGGAAGGCAAAAGGAGAAGAGGGTGGCAGAGGATGAGATGGCTAAATAACATCATCAACTCAGTGGATATGAATTTGAGCAAGCTCTGGGAGATAGTGAAGGACAGGCAAGCCTGATGTGCTGCGGTTCGTAGGTTTGCAAAGAGGGGGACACAACTTAGCTGCTGAACACAAAACAATANCAGTACTTAATTCAAGAACCATCACTCACCATCAGGCCTCTTCTCATCCTCATTGCCTGAATGGGACTTTCCTCTTTGAAATTTTGCACCAGTTTTCCATTCAGCTTTCTGATAATATTTTAATTTTTCCACGAAGGTGACAAAACTCTAATTCAGAGCCATGTTTTACCTGCAGGGGCTTCCCTGGTGGTTCAGAGGTAAAGAATCCACTTGCAATGCAGGAGATCTGAGTTTTACCCCTGGGTTGGGAAGGGAAGGGCAACCTACTCCAGTATTCTTGCCTGGAGAATTCCATGGACAAAGAAGCTTGGCAGGCTAGTCCATGGGATCACAAAGAGTCAGACACAACACTTTCACTGTTTGACCTGCCAGGGTTTCCCTGGTGGCCCAGACAGTGAAGANGAATTCCATGGACAAAGAAGCTTGGCAGGCTAGTCCATGGGATCACAAAGAGTCAGACACAACACTTTCACTGTTTGACCTGCCAGGGTTTCCCTGGTGGCCCAGACAGTGAAGAATCTACTTGAAATGCAGGAGAACAGACTTCAATCCCTGGGTCAGGAAGAAACCTTGGAAAAAGAAATGGCAACCCACTTCAGTATTCTTGTCTGGAAAAGTCCATGGACAGCGGAGCCTGGTGGGCTACAGTCCACAGAGTGGCAAAGAGTTGGACAGGACTGAGTGACTGACACTTCATTTCATTTTACCTGCAGAATTGCCTGCTACAGCAGATGGCACTTTTTAAAAAATACCTGCTCAGTGGATAAATGATTGCATGGGTGGAAATAGAAGAGCAAATTAGGGAAGAGGGTTACCATAGCATCTCCCTTTAGCAGGGAGTGGAACTAAGGAGCCTCAGAATTGATCAATATGTGGTCGATCTCAGCAGTAGAGGGACAGAAGTATCAAAACAGAAGCCTCACACCCACAGCTTTTGCCCAATGTTCTACGCAGGCTTCACTACAACATCAGTAATGCTCTGATTCCTCATTCCTAAAGGAGTTATCAAATGAAAGAGAGAGGTCATCTAATTTAAAATCTGATGTCATTCTATGATGCGTAATCTCCCAGCTACTTAACCCTGTTATCTGTGGTTGGCATCACATTCACTTTGCACTTTTAGAGAAGAACAAAGCACTGCCAAACATGTGATCATGTTTTATTAAAGTGAAGACATGGAGGACACATCTTACTTGCTAAATACTTTCTCAGTACTGGCTTTGCTAAGAAAGCACTTTCTTTCAATATATCATCATTTAAACAGGATGATGTCTGTTTCCTCCTACATTGCTTTCTTTGCCTGTGTGTGAGCTCAAGATCACCAGAGCTCTCCTGGTTCTGTCTTGTGTTGCTCACCATAATAAGGAACATATATCTGAGAGGTGACTTTTCACCTGTTTGCTTGGTATTTATTAGACAAGTACTAATAGCTACTAGTTATTAAACATTTAGTNTTGCTTTCTTTGCCTGTGTGTGAGCTCAAGATCACCAGAGCTCTCCTGGTTCTGTCTTGTGTTGCTCACCATAATAAGGAACATATATCTGAGAGGTGACTTTTCACCTGTTTGCTTGGTATTTATTAGACAAGTACTAATAGCTACCAGTTATTAAACATTTAGTACTGTTTTCAAACATTATGTTATTTGTACTGAGAAAAGATGGACTTCCCAGGTGGCACAGTGGTAAAGAATCCACCTGCCGGTGTGGGAGACATGGGTTTGATCCCTGTGTTGGGGAGATCCCCTGGAGAAGGAAATGAAAACCCACCCCAGCATTCTTGCCTGGGAAATCCCATGGACAGAGGAGCTTGCAGGGTTACAGAACGTGGGGTTGTGACGAGTTGGACACAACTTAGTGAACAAACATCAAGAAAAGATAATCCCTTCAATAAGTGGTGGGAAACCTGGACAGCTACATGTAAAAGCATTCTTAAGGGGATTAAGAGGTACAAAGTACTATGGACAAAATAAGCTACAATGATATACTATGCAACACAGGGAATATAGCCAATACTTTATAATAACTATAAATAGAGTATAATCTTTAAAAATTGTGAATTACTATGTTGTACACTTGTAGCATATATAATATTGTACATCAAATATACTGCAGTTAAAAATCCCCCCAAATTTTATATGTAAATTCTCATTGAACATATCCATCCCCAAAGAAAGAACACAATTATAATCTTAGTTTATAATCCTGAAGCGATTCTAGTAGGTGGCAGAGCTGGTACCAGAGCCAAGTCTGAATGTGCAGGCTGTGTTCTCTGGAGCTGCACTGTTAGCCGCTCCTTGACAGTTAAAGCCAGTTCACCCTGACTGGTTAGGTTGTGCCTGGGACTGTGATAGGAGCTTTGCAAACTTTATCAAACTGGATGGCAGATGCTTTTATGAAACTTCTGGGGCCTTCCAATTTGTATTTCTTCCTCCAGAGTGCCTAGAGCGCCTCTGTTCTAACTTTCCTTAAATGGATGCTTCTCCCCTGCATCCCTCTCTCTCTCTTTCTCTCCTCCCCATGAGCGTCATCCTGGTTCCAGTGATTCTCCCGCAGTCCTTCATGACCTTTGCCAAAGCTACCCTTTTAAAGTCAGGCATTCAGAGAACCCAGCCTTTTCCCATTTGGAGGGAAGTGAGGCTGGGTCCCGACCCCCAAGGCCAGCCGGCCTCCTTTCCCCTCTCGCCAGCAGTGGTCTCTGCGCTGTGTACATTTTCAACATTTGTACCCTGAAACAGGAGTGTGTCGACAGTTTACGCTCCTGGTCACTGTGAAGACAGCTTCATCTTCACTCTCGACACCTCGCACCCTTTGTCAGGGCCTCCACGACCAGGCGTTCCAACTTCCCTCCACATCCCTGTGGCTTATATGTGAAAACATGGCGATGAGAGTCAAATACTCAGCGTTGGCTGTTTCAGGGTTGTGAGAGCAAGGACACAGATTGGGACCGACCAGTTACACTTAGAGGTGAAATTTCCTACAACTCAGAATGCCAAGAGTCTCTGGAGAATGAGATTGGGCGANGGGCCTCCACGACCAGGCGTTCCAACTTCCCTCCACATCCCTGTGGCTTATATGTGAAAACATGGCGATGAGAGTCAAATGCTCAGCGTTGGCTCTTTCAGGGTTGTGAGAGCAAGGACACAGATTGGGACCGACCAGTTACACTTAGAGGTGAAATTTCCTGCAACTCAGAATGCCAAGAGTCTCTGGAGAATGAGATTGGGCGATATGGTCACGCGGACACTGACTCAGTCGATATGATTAAGTGCACAGAGGTAGCGTCTTGAAACTCCTGACTCCTCCTGTGAGAAGAAGGAGAAAAATTCCAACATTTTGTGTATACTTGTAGCAGAAAAGGGAGCATATAATAGTGTAGCATTTTTTTCCCCTGCTCACCTATGTATAAATCTATGTCAAATATCAAGACTTCCCTGGTAGTCCCATGGTTAAGACCTGGACTTCCAATGCATAGGGTGTGTGTTCTCTCCCTGGTCAGGGAGCTAGGACTCCACATGTCTCTAAGCCAAAAAACAAACAAACAAACAAACAAACAAACAAACCACAAAAGTTAAAACAGAAGCAATTGTTGTAAAAAATTTAATAGACTTTAGAAATGGTCCACATTAAAAAAAATTCTTTAAAAAAGCTCATATCAAAAGTCTTTCCCATCTTATTCAGGACTTGGCCTTATCAGCTGTCTCTTTGAACTCATGGACCCCCAGTGGTGCCTGTGCACAGCCCCCTTGCCCCGGCCCGCATGCCAGCCTGCCCCTGCCTGCCTCTGGGCCTTTGCTCACGCTCTTCTTTCTACCTCAGCACTCTCTACCAAGGTATCTGAAGGGCTCATTCTTTTTATTCCTTTAAGTCTTTGCTCAAATTCTGCTTTCTCTGTAAAGCCTCTTCTGATTGCTTTGTTTAAAATTTCAGCCTCCTACACCTTTTCTGTTTCTCTTTCCAGGTCCTGCAGCATTTACCACATTCTATCATACTACATAATTTACTTATTTAATTTGCTTATTGTTGCCTCTCTCTATTGAAATGCAGTTTTCATAAGACAGGCTTTTGCTTTTGGGTTCTCTGCTGCATCCGCAAAGCATAAAACAGTGCCTTGTGCTTATTAAGGGTTCATTATTTGTATGACGCATGAATGAATAAATGATGCAGAGAAGCATCTTTGTGTGTTTATCTTTTTGTCACCTAATACATTTTGAATTGATTATAAGCTTCAACTGTGAAACTTATCTTCTTGACTATCAGAGAGCTCCTTGCCCTTTGTAATCTAAAAGTCAACCAGATTTTTCCATAGCTGATTAAATCATTCTGGTAATTGTAATGATTGCCCATGTTGCTCCAAGATGGATGCAGTCACTGGGGCTGGTTGTGGAGACTGTTGAAATGCTCCTAAATTTGTGCTGTATACATGATTTCCAAGGCTGAGCAGACACCATCAGAAGCATCACTGATTTATGGAAGGAGACATGTTTTATCTAAAAAACAGCTTTATATTGAAACTGTTTTCATCTTAAGAGTAAAGTGCTTTTTCTTCTTTGCCACATTGTGTGGCATGTAGGCATGCGGGAATCTCCGTTCACTAATCTAGGATCGAATCCATGACCCCTGCAGTGGAAGTGCAGAGTTCTTAAACACTGGCCTACCAGAGACGGCCCCTGGAGGGGAACTCTTAAAATAGGAAAAATAAGTGGCACTAAATAGCAACCTCCCATAAACTCACCTCCTTCCGTAATCATTGTTATTGTAGTGTGTGTTCACGACACACACACACACACACACACACACACACACACACACACACACAAATAGTCCTGCATATTTGCAAGTGCTCTGCTATGTTCCAGAACCTTTCTCCTTCCTCCCTGGATCTCTTCCCAACACCCCAAATCTAGCTGTGGAGCTAAAGGCATTGGGTCTGCTGGCCACCAGTGTTCAATGGCTCTTTTGTTAGCTTCAGATATTCATATTTTTGGCAATTTATCTTGTTAAAGTGTTATTTATTCCCATCCCAGGGAATCTTAAAGACAGAAAAGCACAAATGAGGAAAATCATGCCTAACTCCACGATTCAGAAATGACATCTATCTCTCAAAAATGTTCGGATTTTTTTTCTAGAATTTCATTCATGCACTTTTATTCCTATGCATATCTTCTCACAGAATTAGGGTCATTGGGTGCATCTTGTCTGTTATCTACTTTCTTTCATGGAATAATAATTATGAAGACTTTCCTATCCAGCTAATCTTCCTATTTGTTGCTTGCAAGCCATTTATCACCTACCCTGATAGACTTATTAGAAAGACTGTACACACAGAAGTTACAGAATAAACACCCTAAATGCTAAATGAAATCAGAAACACGTCATTTTTCCCCTTCTCTATTTGTGGCAAATACCATTATCCCTCCTGTTTGGCCTCCAGCTGGGATTTACGTTCTTGATGTGTTTTTATCAAGGAGAGGAAAATGATACTTCACCTTTCACTCTCCATTTTTTTATAGCGTGTGATGCCCCCACAGCGTCACACTGGTGTCTCTGCTCACTGGATGTGGCTGAATGGTTGGAGTCTGCAGCTCCTCTGTTTCCACTTCTCATTTTCGTCCATGGCTCTCCCTGAACAGACGGAATCTGACCATGAAACAAAGTTGGAGTTCAAGCAAATATCACATGAAGCAACTTTCTCCCCTTTAATGACAAATTTAGTTGGTATTCCAGTTCTTTTGGCTTCCCGGGTGGCTCAGTGTAAAAGAATCCACCTACTGATGCAGGAGACACAGAAGACAGGGCTTTGATCCCTGGGTCAGGAAATCCCCTGGAGAAGGAAATGGCAACCTAATCCAGTATTCTTGCCTGGGAAATCCCATGGACAGCGGAACCTGACGGGCTACAGTCCATGAGGTTGCAAAGAGTCTGACAAAACTGAGCACGCATACACAGTTCTTTTGGAATTACAAATTGAAGTTTGGGGACACTGTTTCAAACATAACATGCTAAGGAAAAATTAGTTGTGATTACTTTCTCATATTTGATAAAGGTTGGTGATGTAAGAGGAACTCATGGGAAAAATTTTGTTATAATGACTCTAGGAGTTCCTTTAAAATCATCTATTAAAGTTTAATGGCCAAATATGCAAATTTCCAGGCAGAGTACACAGCCCAATGGTAACATTTCCACATTTATACCTGAATAAACATGCATGAGAGTTATAGCAGCAGCATTTCTAATAGCAAAACAAACCATTAATAAAGCCAACCAAAGAAGCATTGACAAGAGTATGGACAAATGAATTGTGGAATATTCATTCAATAGAAAGACACTTCCACAGTGGGCATGAATTCTGCTAGAAGCTGAAATGTAAAAAAAAAAATCACAAACCAGCTTGACTGAGAGAATTTGGGCACAGACTCACGTGTCCATGGATGCCTGAAAGGTGTAAACATCTTGCCCAGGTGAGAGAAATAAACGGATCTTGAACCTATGGCCTCTAATATAGGAGTGCAGTTGCCCATCCAGTACATGGAACCAGCTAGTTCAACAAGCGTGGAGAGAAAGGAAGAAAGAAAATCACCTATATGTTAATGAAAGAGAAGCAGAGAGGTAGGGTTTTTTCCTTTCTGGAGTCTTGGCTGAGAAAGGAAAGAAAAGGGTCTTAGCCAGATGGGGATATACAGTATGAGAAAAGACTTCTTTCCATGGAAGAAAACTGCACATTCATATAGTAAGATATAAGGACCAGGGGGAGGAAGTGTTTTGCAGGTATCAAAGGGACAAGAGAGGATTCCTCGAGTGTGGTTCCCAAGGTGACAGGTGGAGGGTCCCTTGTGCCTTTCAAGCAGTTAGAAAGTCTATGACTGTGTGTGGAGAGAAGAGAGTGTAGGAATAGAGCTGAGGGGTGGAGACATTCTGTTAATTTAACTTCTGTGAAATTGATACTTCCAACTGACAAACTTTCCAACAGGACTAGAAGCTTAGGAGTTGATAGCAACTGCATTCATGCTCCCCATCATTCCAGCCTGGAGTCTCCTTCCTCAAACTCATGTCTGCGGCTGTCTCTTCGGATATCTATTTGCATAGTTATCAACCATCCTGCACTGTTGCTCCTAGTCATGCAGATTCCAGTTTTTATCATGGACACACATCTCACACAGTACCTGTGACCCGGGCTCACACGGACTGCTCCCTCCATGGCCCCATCATAATTTTTCAAGCCCTCTTCACCACTGAATTTATGATACTTTAGTTATTACTGATGATCTGCCAAGTTTAACTATAATTGTTTCCTTTCTTATATGTTCTCATCTGTAAAATGATCATAGTGGTTAAAAGGAGTGAATGTCTTTGTGACAACCCAGAGGGGTGGGATGAGGTTGGAGATGGGAGGGAGGTTCAAGAGGGAGAAGACATATGTATCCCTTTGGCTGATGCATTTGATGTAGGGCAGAAACCGACACACTATTTCAAAGCAATCACCCCTCAATTAAAAATAAATAAATTTTAAAAAGAGAAGTGAATATATGTATGAATAAAGGATCATAAAGACTTCAGCTCATGATATACAATTGTTATTTTTACTACCTGAGTAAGTGGAAGTTAGTTACTCAGGTTAAATTCCAAATTCCTTGACCTCACACCTGATACTATACATAGTAGGCCTCACTCTTTTTTTTTTTTTTTTAATAAATGTAAATTTAAAAAACTCAGCATCACTTCGAAATGTTAGAAACAGCGTTGCCTGGCACATAAAGGTCAACGAGACATCCCAAGTGCGCCTTGGTGGGTACCTCCATCTTCTCCTCAAATTTATTTTATCCCTTTGACCTTTTCTTCCAGCCTCAGCTGAGCGATTCTACTATTTTGCTGAATACATTCTGCAGTGATGTTATGCTTTTGTGAAGAATGAACACTTCTGAATGTCAATACAAATACCAAGTTCATGTTAGAGCGATTCTGGAGGGAGTACTGATTATGAGTTTATTTATCAAATAGTGACTATTACTCATTAGTCTGACACAGACTCATTTGAATGGACAGGATGGATTGGCTCTTTGGTGGTCTTAGTGCTATCTTAGTAATTTTAATCGCAGAAACACTGGGAGGGTCATGACAGTTACAGAATGGAGCCCGCGACTCTTGATAAAATAAGCCCCAACATAGCATTAAATACTCTGCAGAAACGCTGTGGTTTGTCATTCTCCCATCAATAATCCACAAATACTAAACAAGATGGAAAACCATGAATATCCAACACAAATGCCCTAGATGCACCAAGAAAAATGACTCATGAACTTCTGTAACTTTTGTCTCCCAGTCAGCAGAGCTCTTTCTTAAAATACCTTGCACCATAGCCACTCTGAGAAACTCCCTTTTTGCAGCCAGAACTTTTGAAATCTCAAAATAATATAGACAATGTTACCTTCTCAGAGGGTGGATTCCTGACTTTTCAGGCTAAGAGGAAACTCCTGAACCCCATTTAAGCCATAGGGAATTATTTTATTCTCTTTGAAGCTCAGCCATCTAAAATTATATCATCTTATTTGTTTGTCCACATGTTACTGTCTTCTCTATCTGGAATTTTATCTCCATATTGGCAAGAACTTTGCCTGCTTCACCCCTCCGCCCCGACTTTATCCCCATTACCTGAAAAAGTTTCCAGCATACCATTGTTATTCTTGTTGTTTAGTCACTAAGTTATATCTGACATTTTGCGACCCTATGGACTGTAGCCCACCAGGCTCCTCTGTCCGTGGGTTTTCCCAGGCAAGGATACTGGAGTGCATTGCTATTTCCTCCTCCAGGGAACCTTCCCAACCCTGGAGCTGCACCCATGTCTGTTGCTTGGCAGGCGGATTATTTATCACTGAGGATTTCACAAAGGATTCCATTCCTTTGACAATCCACATGCCAAAATGTGGAACTGGGAATTACCAGAGGAGTACAAGAAGCAGGTCTGAAAATAAGCTCTAGTTCTTGATTTTGAAAGTTTCAATTCAGGTATCTCAGTTTGGTTATTTTACCTTCTGATGAGTTTTTGCAATTTTATGAACATTATTAGTTAGCCAGCAAAAATTTCTATATAAATCTAGTTCCTTAGCTTTTGAAGCAATGCAATTCACATGCAAAATACCTTCTTCAATCATCCAAAAACGTTCATGTCAAAATGTGATTGGAACATGATATAGTTGAAGAAATACCGACATACCCAGAGATACTACTCTAGACCACCATGATAAAGCAAATACCAAATTAGCAAGTCACATGAATATTTTGGTTCCTGGGATATAAATATCCCAGGATATAAATATCCCAGTGGATAATTATAATTACATTTGTGTAATTACAGTATGGATTACCATACTGTAGTCTATTAATTCTGCAATAGCATGTCGAAAAAACAGTGTATATACAACAATTTAAAATACTTTGTTGCTTAATATTGTTATCATCTGAGCCTTCAACAAGTCATAATTTTTTTGCAATAGTAACATCAAAGATCACTGATCACAGATCACCATCACAAATATAATAATAATGAAAAATTTGAAATGTTATGAGAATTGCCAAATATAATGAGAATTGCCAAATATAATAAGAATTGCCAAATATAACAAAAAGACACAAAGTGAGCAAATGCTGTTGGAAAAATAGCACTCATAGCCTTGCTCAATGCAGGGTTGCCACAAACCTTAATTTTGCAAAAAGCTCAAAATTTTCAAAGCACAGTAAAGTGAAGCATAATAAAACAAGATGTGCTCATATTCTCTTTGGCAGTAAGAAATACGCAGATATATGGAAAGAAGCTTCCCAACATGAATACATTTAACTAGGAGAATCAAGGGCGAAAGGACAGCTTCCTCTAAGGAATATATCTCAACTCTGTTTGAGGAATGATCCTCCTTACTGACCTACCTTGTTCTATGAGCAATCAGACTCCTTTATTTCAAGAGGAAGTTGCAAATGTTTGAAAATACTGTGTTGCAACACAATGATGATCCTTACTTGTAAGTTTTCAAATCGAGGATGCAGAAGATTTATGATTACTTGGTTTGGGGACACGACAGAACCATCACAGAGGCACATGGACAGCCTTGGCATTCTGCAGTAGTGTCCAGAATACTTGACAGAGGATGGACCCACAGTCCTAGGGAATGTGGTGGAAGAAAACTGGGACTGTGCAAGATCATGTGTATGGTGACAGGGAGGCAGAGATGCTAATTTCTGTGCTACTATACTTACCTGCTTTACTTTGGGCAACTTGCACAACATCTCTAAGTCCAGGATCCTAATATTAAAAAAAAATCAGAAAAAAGGTAAATCTCATAAAAGATTACTGAGAGATTTTGGTACCTATCAGACTTTGATTGACAGTAGACTAGAGGTCACGTACCCTTTTCCTCCAAATGAACCTTAGAGTTGTCATTCTCCTGTTTCAAAATCTTGTGCTTTGACAGTTCTGTAGTGTTGTCCCTGCATTTTAAAAGTTCATAAAGAGGCTTGAAAAATTGAACAGGTTTAAAATTAATAGTGCTTGGTCATGCATTGTCTCATTGAATACAGTTCACATTAAATCCTATTTAACGTGATGTGCAGTGCTCTTTCATTCTCCTATCAGATGAATTACTAGCACATTATTCCAGAAAAGGATATAGAAATATATTTTAATCCTGTTTGCTTGGCTATGGGAGATGTAAAATGTAAAATTTACCTTGGAGTAATGAGATAGAAAATGTTTATATGAATTTATTCTAACTTTTTCAATTCTTATATTATCTACATTTCTTTTCAGCTGCATTTTAATAAACTATTTATCTTTATAAGTTATATAAACTATTTTAAATAGAATTTTGATCCTTAAAAATTTTAACTGCTTCTTCTGTCATTATTTAATAAACAGCAATGATATTAAATAAATGAGGATCTCTTAAACAATGATGAATCTAAGTACTCTAGAAGAGCTAGTAGCTGATGTCATATTTTTTATGAATTAATTAGTATATTTTAAATAGCAGATCCTTGCTATTTATGTATTTTACTTTTTTATTCGTGGAAAGGGATTTTATTTAGCAATGTGAACATGTAAATTCCAAAGTCCCAATTTATCCTTCCCTCACTTCTTTCATCCTGGCAACCATAAGTTCCTTTTCTAAGTCTATGAATATGTTTCTGTTTTGTAAACAAGTTCATTTGTATCATTTTTAGATTCCTCTGATAAACACTATCAGATGATATCTGTCTGTCTCTGTCTGCTTTACTTCACTTGGCATGATAATCTCCCGGTCCATCCATGTTGCTGCAAATGGAATTATTGCATTCTTTTTCATGGTCGAATAATATTCCATTGCCTGTATTTACCACATCTTCTTTATCTGTTCATCTCTCAGTGGACTTCTAGGCTGCTTCCATATCTTGGTTATCATGAATAATACTGAAATGAACAATGGCGTGCATGTGCCTGTTTGAATTATGGTTTTCTCTGGGTATGTGCCCAGTAGTGGGATTGCAGGATCTTATGGTAGTTCAATTTTTAGTTTTTTAAGGAACCTTCATACTGTTCTCCATAGTGGATGTATCAGATTACATTCCCACCAATAATGTAAGAGGATTCCATTTTCTTTATACCCTTTCCAGCATTTCTTACTTGTAGCTTTTTTTATGATGGCCATTCTGACTGTGTGAGGTGATACTTCATTGTACTTTTGATTTGCTTTTCTGTAATAATTATCAATGTTTAGCATCTTTTCATGCACCATTTTTGTATCTTCCTAGAGAAATGTCTCTTTACCTTTTCTGCTCCTTTTTTGATTGGGTTGTTGTTGTTTTTTAATATTGAACTGCTTGAGCTGTTTGTAAATTTTGGAGACCAATCTCTTGTCAGTTGTATAGTTTGCAAATATTTTCTCTCATTTTTTGGGTTGTCTTTTCATTTTTTTTATGGTCTCCTTTGCTGAGTTTAATTAGGTCTCATTTCTAAAAAAAAATTTTTGTTTTCATTTCTATTACTGTAGGAGATGGGCCAAAAAAGATCTTGCTGCAATTTATGTCAGAGTGTTCTGCCTATGTGTTCCTCTTAGTGTCCTGTCTTACATTTAGGCCTTTAATCCATTTTGAGTTTGCTTTGGTGTATAGTGTTAAAGAATGTTCTAACCTCACTATTTTAGATGTAGCTGTCCAGTTTTCCCTGTACTGCTTACTGTAGAGACTGTCTTTCCTCCACTTCATAGTTTTCCCTTCTTTATCGGTTAACTGGCCACAGGTGTGTGGGTTTATCTCTGGGCTTTCCAGCCTGTTCTGTTGATCTGTATTTCTGTTTTTGTGCCAGTGTCAAACTGTTTTGTAGCTTTGTAGAATAGGCTGAAATCAGGGAACCTGGTTCCTCCAACTCCATTTTCATTTCTCAAGATTGCTTTGGCTATTCAGAGTGTTTTATGTCTCCAAACAAATTTTAAGATTTCTGTTCTAGTTCTGTGAAAAATACTATTGATAATTTGATAGAGATTGCACTGAATCTGTAGATTGCCTTGAGTAGTACATATTTCTGAATTAGAGATTAAGTTATTATTGTGGGAGTTCTGGTAATGTCAGTTTTGAGCAAGGGTGTTCAGGTAAATAGTAAAGCTGAGATCCAATAAAAACTTTATACAATACCAAAAACCTATTAACAACTTTCAAGGCATTCAGAGTGTATGAACCAAGATCATGGAGAAGAGAGATGCCAAGAGCTAAGGATGCCATTCAGGGCTCTTATAAACTATAGGTCTTTACTGTCTGTGTTTACAGTTGTGTTTACAACTTTGACAGAGATGCCAAGAAGCCCGGGAGGACTTCAAAGAGTAATGAAAATAGACAGACCAAGTCCAGAGTTCAGAGACCACAGGAAAGAGTTGTTCTGATTAGTTTCAGGCTTTGTACTGGGCTCCACAAAACTACAAACTAAAAGTCCACTAAACAATTCATGGCTCACAAAGCCTGAAGCTCAGCTCAGAATAATTTTCAGCTCTTATTGTATTAAGCTGATCTGGGATCCTCTGCATCTCTGGAAGAAGACCACATCAGATAAAGGTTTGAATCACCTGTTCAACATTTCATATGTAACGATGAACATTCAATAAAAATAACTGGTCATTTGAAAAGATGAAACTATATGGCAAAAAGATAAGCAAAATTGTAGACAAAGAAATATATGTTTGGGAAGCCAGATAACTGGTATAAAAGAAAAATTTGGTGAACTCGAAGATGAGTCAGAAGAAAATATTCAGACTGATGAACCAAGAAACCAAAGGATGAAATATTCAGAGAAAGTCATAAGATATATATAAAATAGAGTGGCACCATTAGATCCTACATGATTGGATTCAAGCAAGAGAGTATGAAACAAACTTCAATTGAACAGATAATGATTGAGAATTTTCTAAAAATCCTAAAGTTATCAAGTCACAGATTTTAGAGGCACTAAGAGGCTAAGAAGGATACATGACTGGTGTGAAGTGGTACCTCATTGTGGTCTTGATTTGCATTTCTCTGATAATGAGTGATGTTGAGCATCTTTTCATGTGTTTGTTAGCCATCCATATGTCTTCTTTGGAGAAATGCCTATTTAGTTCTTTGGCCCATTTTTTGATTGAATCGTTTATTTTTCTGGAATTGAGCCGCATAAGTTGCTTGTATATCTTTGACATTAGTTGTTTGTCAGTTGCTTCATTTGCTATTGTTTTCTCCCATTCAGAAGGCTGTCTTTTCACCTTACTTATAGTTTCCTTTGTTGTGCAAAAGCTTTTAATTTTAATTCTTCACACCAGTCAGAATGGCTGTGATCCAAAAATCTACAAGCAATAAATGCTGGAGAGGATGTGGAGAAAAGGGAACCCTCTTACACTGTTGGTGGGAATGCAAACTAGTACAGCCACTATGGAAAACAGTGTGGAGATTCCTTTAAAAATTGCAAATAGAACTGCCTTATGACCCAGCAATCCCACTGCTGGGCATACACACTGAGGAAACCAGAATCGAAAGAGACACATGTACCCCAATGTTCATTGCAGCATTGTTTATAATA
>SJYW01005898.1:65573-99107 GCA_006410735.1 Raphicerus campestris
TTGCTAATTTGGTTCCTGGGATATAAATATCCCAGTGGATAATTATAATTACATTTGTGTAATTACAGTATGGATTACCATACTGTAGTCTATTAATTCTGCAATAGCATGTCGAAAAAACAGTGTATATACAACAATTTAAAATACTTTGTTGCTTAATATTGTTATCATCTGAGCCTTCAACAAGTCATAATTTTTTTGCAATAGTAACATCAAAGATCACTGATCACAGATCACCATCACAAATATAATAATAATGAAAAATTTGAAATGTTATGAGAATTGCCAAATATAATGAGAATTGCCAAATATAATAAGAATTGCCAAATATAACAAAAAGACACAAAGTGAGCAAATGCTGTTGGAAAAATAGCACTCATAGCCTTGCTCAATGCAGGGTTGCCACAAACCTTAATTTTGCAAAAAGCTCAAAATTTTCAAAGCACAGTAAAGTGAAGCATAATAAAACAAGATGTGCTCATATTCTCTTTGGCAGTAAGAAATACGCAGATATATGGAAAGAAGCTTCCCAACATGAATACATTTAACTAGGAGAATCAAGGGCGAAAGGACAGCTTCCTCTAAGGAATATATCTCAACTCTGTTTGAGGAATGATCCTCCTTACTGACCTACCTTGTTCTATGAGCAATCAGACTCCTTTATTTCAAGAGGAAGTTGCAAATGTTTGAAAATACTGTGTTGCAACACAATGATGATCCTTACTTGTAAGTTTTCAAATCGAGGATGCAGAAGATTTATGATTACTTGGTTTGGGGACACGACAGAACCATCACAGAGGCACATGGACAGCCTTGGCATTCTGCAGTAGTGTCCAGAATACTTGACAGAGGATGGACCCACAGTCCTAGGGAATGTGGTGGAAGAAAACTGGGACTGTGCAAGATCATGTGTATGGTGACAGGGAGGCAGAGATGCTAATTTCTGTGCTACTATACTTACCTGCTTTACTTTGGGCAACTTGCACAACATCTCTAAGTCCAGGATCCTAATATTAAAAAAAAATCAGAAAAAAGGTAAATCTCATAAAAGATTACTGAGAGATTTTGGTACCTATCAGACTTTGATTGACAGTAGACTAGAGGTCACGTACCCTTTTCCTCCAAATGAACCTTAGAGTTGTCATTCTCCTGTTTCAAAATCTTGTGCTTTGACAGTTCTGTAGTGTTGTCCCTGCATTTTAAAAGTTCATAAAGAGGCTTGAAAAATTGAACAGGTTTAAAATTAATAGTGCTTGGTCATGCATTGTCTCATTGAATACAGTTCACATTAAATCCTATTTAACGTGATGTGCAGTGCTCTTTCATTCTCCTATCAGATGAATTACTAGCACATTATTCCAGAAAAGGATATAGAAATATATTTTAATCCTGTTTGCTTGGCTATGGGAGATGTAAAATGTAAAATTTACCTTGGAGTAATGAGATAGAAAATGTTTATATGAATTTATTCTAACTTTTTCAATTCTTATATTATCTACATTTCTTTTCAGCTGCATTTTAATAAACTATTTATCTTTATAAGATATATAAACTATTTTAAATAGAATTTTGATCCTTAAAAATTTTAACTGCTTCTTCTGTCATTATTTAATAAACAGCAATGATATTAAATAAATGAGGATCTCTTAAACAATGATGAATCTAAGTACTCTAGAAGAGCTAGTAGCTGATGTCATATTTTTTATGAATTAATTAGTATATTTTAAATAGCAGATCCTTGCTATTTATGTATTTTACTTTTTTATTCGTGGAAAGGGATTTTATTTAGCAATGTGAACATGTAAATTCCAAAGTCCCAATTTATCCTTCCCTCACTTCTTTCATCCTGGCAACCATAAGTTCCTTTTCTAAGTCTATGAATATGTTTCTGTTTTGTAAACAAGTTCATTTGTATCATTTTTAGATTCCTCTGATAAACACTATCAGATGATATCTGTCTGTCTCTGTCTGCTTTACTTCACTTGGCATGATAATCTCCCGGTCCATCCATGTTGCTGCAAATGGAATTATTGCATTCTTTTTCATGGTCGAATAATATTCCATTGCCTGTATTTACCACATCTTCTTTATCTGTTCATCTCTCAGTGGACTTCTAGGCTGCTTCCATATCTTGGTTATCATGAATAATACTGAAATGAACAATGGCGTGCATGTGCCTGTTTGAATTATGGTTTTCTCTGGGTATGTGCCCAGTAGTGGGATTGCAGGATCTTATGGTAGTTCAATTTTTAGTTTTTTAAGGAACCTTCATACTGTTCTCCATAGTGGATGTATCAGATTACATTCCCACCAATAATGTAAGAGGATTCCATTTTTTTTATACCCTTTCCAGCATTTCTTACTTGTAGCTTTTTTTATGATGGCCATTCTGACTGTGTGAGGTGATACTTCATTGTACTTTTGATTTGCTTTTCTGTAATAATTATCAATGTTTAGCATCTTTTCATGCACCATTTTTGTATCTTCCTAGAGAAATGTCTCTTTACCTTTTCTGCTCCTTTTTTGATTGGGTTGTTGTTGTTTTTTAATATTGAACTGCTTGAGCTGTTTGTAAATTTTGGAGACCAATCTCTTGTCAGTTGTATAGTTTGCAAATATTTTCTCTCATTTTTTGGGTTGTCTTTTCATTTTTTTTATGGTCTCCTTTGCTGAGTTTAATTAGGTCTCATTTCTAAAAAAAAATTTTTGTTTTCATTTCTATTACTGTAGGAGATGGGCCAAAAAAGATCTTGCTGCAATTTATGTCAGAGTGCTCTGCCTATGTGTTCCTCTTAGTGTCCTGTCTTAAATTTAGGCCTTTAATCCATTTTGAGTTTGCTTTGGTGTATAGTGTTAAAGAATGTTCTAACCTCACTATTTTAGATGTAGCTGTCCAGTTTTCCCTGTACTGCTTACTGTAGAGACTGTCTTTCCTCCACTTCATAGTTTTCCCTTCTTTATCGGTTAACTGGCCACAGGTGTGTGGGTTTATCTCTGGGCTTTCCAGCCTGTTCTGTTGATCTGTATTTCTGTTTTTGTGCCAGTGTCAAACTGTTTTGTAGCTTTGTAGAATAGGCTGAAATCAGGGAACCTGGTTCCTCCAACTCCATTTTCATTTCTCAAGATTGCTTTGGCTATTCAGAGTGTTTTATGTCTCCAAACAAATTTTAAGATTTCTGTTCTAGTTCTGTGAAAAATACTATTGATAATTTGATAGAGATTGCACTGAATCTGTAGATTGCCTTGAGTAGTACATATTTCTGAATTAGAGATTAAGTTATTATTGTGGGAGTTCTGGTAATGTCAGTTTTGAGCAACGGTGTTCAGGTAAATAGTAAAGCTGAGATCCAATAAAAACTTTATACAATACCAAAAACCTATTAACAACTTTCAAGGCATTCAGAGTGTATGAACCAAGATCATGGAGAAGAGAGATGCCAAGAGCTAAGGATGCCATTCAGGGCTCTTATAAACTATAGGTCTTTACTGTCTGTGTTTACAGTTGTGTTTACAACTTTGACAGAGATGCCAAGAAGCCCGGGAGGACTTCAAAGAGTAATGAAAATAGACAGACCAAGTCCAGAGTTCAGAGACCACAGGAAAGAGTTGTTCTGATTAGTTTCAGGCTTTGTACTGGGCTCCACAAAACTACAAACTAAAAGTCCACTAAACAATTCATGGCTCACAAAGCCTGAAGCTCAGCTCAGAATAATTTTCAGCTCTTATTGTATTAAGCTGATCTGGGATCCTCTGCATCTCTGGAAGAAGACCACATCAGATAAAGGTTTGAATCACCTGTTCAACATTTCATATGTAACGATGAACATTCAATAAAAATAACTGGTCATTTGAAAAGATGAAACTATATGGCAAAAAGATAAGCAAAATTGTAGACAAAGAAATATATGTTTGGGAAGCCAGATAACTGGTATAAAAGAAAAATTTGGTGAACTCGAAGATGAGTCAGAAGAAAATATTCAGACTGATGAACCAAGAAACCAAAGGATGAAATATTCAGAGAAAGTCATAAGATATATATAAAATAGAGTGGCACCATTAGATCCTACATGATTGGATTCAAGCAAGAGAGTATGAAACAAACTTCAATTGAACAGATAATGATTGAGAATTTTCTAAAAATCCTAAAGTTATCAAGTCACAGATTTTAGAGGCACTAAGAGGCTAAGAAGGATACATGACTGGTGTGAAGTGGTACCTCATTGTGGTCTTGATTTGCATTTCTCTGATAATGAGTGATGTTGAGCATCTTTTCATGTGTTTGTTAGCCATCCATATGTCTTCTTTGGAGAAATGCCTATTTAGTTCTTTGGCCCATTTTTTGATTGAATCGTTTATTTTTCTGGAATTGAGCCNGCACAATTGCACTCATCTCAATGCTAGCAAATTAATTCACAAAATTCTCCAAGCCAGACTTCAATGATATGTAAACTGAGAACTTCCAGTTGTTCAAGCTAGATTTAGAAAATATAGAGGATCCAATTCACACCAGTTAAAATGGCAGTGATAAATGCTGGAGAGGGTGTGGAGAAAAGGGAACCCTCTTACACTGCTGGTGAAAATGCAAACTAGTACAGTCACTATGGAGAACGGTGTGGGAATTCCTTTAAAAATTGCAAATAGAACTGCCTTATGACCCAGCAATCCCNGTGTGGAGAAAAGGGAACCCTCTTACACTGCTGGTGAAAATGCAAACTAGTACAGTCACTATGGAGAACGGTGTGGGAATTCCTTTAAAAATTGCAAATAGAACTGCCTTATGACCCAGCAATCCCACTGCTGGACATACACAGCGAGGAAACCAGAATTGAAAGAGACACGTGTACCCCAATGTTCATCGCACCACTGTTTATAATAGCCAGGACATGGAAGCAACCTAGATGTCCATCAGCAGATGAATGGATAAGAAAGCTGTGGTACATATACACAATGGAGTATTACTCCATTAAAAAGAATACATTTGAATCAGTTCTAATGAGATGGATGAAACTGAAGCCGATTATACAGAGTGAAGTAAGCCAGAAAGAAAAACACCAATACAGTATACTAACACATATGTATGGAATTTAGAAAGATGGTAATTATAACCCTCTATGCGAGACAGCAAAAGAGACACAGATGTGTCTCTGTGGGAGAGGGAGAGGGTGGGATGATTTGGGAGAGTGGCATTGAAACATGTATACTATCATATAAGAAATGAATCACCAGTCTATGTTTGATATAGGATACAGGATGCTTGGGGCTGGTGCACAGGGATGATCCAGAGAGATGATATGTGGTGGGAGGTGGAAGAGGGGTTCAGGATTGGGAGCTCATGTACACCCGTGGCTGATTCATGTCAATGTATGGCAAAACCAATACAGTATTGTAAAGCAAAATAAAGTAAAAATAAAAATTAAAAAAGAGAAAATACAGAGGATCCAGATTTCAAATTGCCAAGAATCACTGAATCATAGAAAAAGGAATCGCATTCCAGGAAAAATCTGCTTCAGTGACTGCACTAAAGCTTTTGACTGTGTGGATCACAACAAACTGGAAAATTCTTCAAGAGATGAGAATACAAAACCACCTTTCCTGCATCCTGAGAAACCCATATGCAGATCAAAAAGCAACAGTTAAAATTTCACGTGGAACAATGAACTGGTTGAAAATTGAGAAAGAAGTACTTCAAGGTTATATATTGTCACCCTGCTTATTTAACTTCTGTACAGAGTACATCATGTGAAATGCTGGGCTTGATGAGGGACAAGCTGGAATCAAGATTTCTGGGATAAATATCAATAACCTCATATATGCAGATGACAGCACTTTTATGACAGAAAGTAAAGAGGAATTAAAGAGCCTTTTGATGAAAGTGAAAGAGGATAGTGAAAAAGCTGTCTTAAAGCTCAAGATTCAAAAGACTAGGAATATGGCATCCAGTCCCATCACTTCATGGAAAATAAATGGAAAAACAATGAAAAGAGTGACAGACTTAATTTTCTTGGGCTCCAAAATCACTGAAGATGGTGACTGCAGCCATGAAATTAAAAGACACCTACTCCTTGGAAGGAAAGCTATGATCAACCTAGACTGCATATTAAAAAGCAGAGATGTTACTTTCCTGACGAAGGTCCATATAGTCAAGGCTATGGTTTTTCCAGTAGGCATGTATGGATGTAT
This sequence comes from Raphicerus campestris, assembly GCA_006410735.1. Taxonomy (NCBI): domain Eukaryota; kingdom Metazoa; phylum Chordata; class Mammalia; order Artiodactyla; family Bovidae; genus Raphicerus; species Raphicerus campestris. The sequence goes on from SJYW01005898.1 coordinate 71,754, forward strand.
GGGTTGCCATAAAGAAGGCTGAGAGGTGAAGAACTGATGCTTTTGAACTGTGGTGTTAGAGAACACTCTTGAGATTCCCTTGGACTACAAGGAGATCAAACCAGTCAATCCTAAAGGATATCAGTCCTGAATGTTCACTGAAATGACTGATGTTGAAACATAAGCTCCAATACTTTAGCCATGTGATGCAAAGAACTGATTCATTAGAAAAGAACCTGATGCTGGGAAAGACTGAACGCAGAATTGTTCAACAGAGGACAAGATGGTTGAATGGCATCACTGAGTCAATGAACATGAGTTTGAGCAAGCTCCGGTAAAGGGTGAAGGACAGCAAAGCCTGGTGTACTGCAGTCCATGGGGTCTCAAAGAGTCAGACATGGCTGAGGGACTGAACAGCAACAGTAGGGCTGACTGCATGCGTGCAGACTCAGTCACTTCAGTCATGGCTGACTCTTTGTGACCCCATGGAATAGCCCCTCAGGCTCCTCTCTCCATGCGATTCTCCTGTCAAGAATATTGGAGTGAGTTGCCCACCTCTAGGGGATCTTCCTGACCCAACCATCTAACTCACCTCTTGTGCCTTGGCAAGTAATTCATTATCACAAAGCCACCCAGAAAGCCCTATTTAAAAATATATTTGCCCAATTTATAACCAAATACTATTTGGGTTATATTATTATCTGAAGATATCATTAAGTTTCAGGAAAACAACTTAGAAAATCTGGTATTTTACCTATTCCTCATTTCTTATATTGCAATGAAATGATTGTTTTTGAAAGAATAATTTTTATTTGCATTCCTCTTTATATAATTTTTTAAAAACTTAACAAATGGAAATTTTGATCAGTTGCAGATAAACAATATTTTTGCTCCTTGATAATATTTCTGTGAATTTAGTGCTTTTTTTTTGTTGTTGTTCTTGTTCAGTCATTAAATCCTGTCCATCTCTTTGTGACCCTATGAACTGAAGTAGGTCAAGATTCCCTGTCCTCTATCTCCACAGTTTCCTCAAACTCATATTCATTGAGCTGGTGATGCCAAACAATCACCTTATTCTCTGCTGCCACCTTCTCCTCCTGCCCTCATCTTTCCTAGCTATCAGTGTTTTTTCCAATGAGTTCTTACTGAATTACAAATACTTTAGTGTAGTAATGATGATGCAGGTGATTTAAGAGGGTGAAATGATGAGTTGACTGGACAAAGTTCATATTTTTCCTCTCCAATTACTTAATAGCTTTTAAATCATTTTACTCAATCTTATCTTACATGCTTAACAAACTAGATGAAAGCCAAGGATGATGATGAATACAGGACAACATTATAATACCTATTATATTTAATCTGCTAAGTCGCTTCAGTCGTGTCTGACTTGTGCAACCCCATAGATGGCAGCCCACAAGGCTCTGCTGTCCCTGGGACTCTCCAGGCAAGAACACTGGAGTGGGTTGCCATTTCCTTCTCCAATGCATGATTCACAGACAAACAGAGCTTATTTTTCCTAAAAGTTTAGAAATATGGATTTTAAGATTTGTGAAATACAAGTGTGCTTTGACCACAGTTTTAATAAAATGGAACATTACCAACAGGTATTTCTAACATGACCTGTTTTTATAGAAATATTAAAGGAGAAAATTCTTGTATTTATAGTAGACAAATGGAAAAATTACATACAGGTATGTATACATACTGAGTTAAATGAACCCCAAAGATCCATATTTTGCATTTCCAATTAATTAATTTATTGGTCATCAACCTCAGTCATCCATTCGTGCCCAAGGTAACAAATTCCAGGAAACATGAGATAGACATGCTTATAAGTAATTAATAAATAATAAATTCTCTGAAATTCTTAAGGTTTACATGTATACAGGCTTGGGGAAATTTCAGTTCATCAACTGAATAATGTTGTCTCAAATCCACTCATGGTAGCAAATGTTGGGTTACTAGAGCCAGAGTTTAGTAGAAGCTGGAGAAACCACATCTTCTAAAGAACAGTGGACGGTGACAGCAGCCAGAGCCAAAGCTTCTGAAACCAAAGCCACATCCGTAGCCTCCGAAGCCAGAGCCGTAGCCCAGCCTGCGGAAGCTGCTGCAGCCACAGCCACGGCCAAAGCCTCTGTAGCCGGAGCCCAGGCTGCTGTAGTGGTTGCTGTAATGGCTCATGGTGTCAGGGGTGGTGAGTGTGGTTTGCTGTGCAAGACCAGGTCCTGAGTGTGGATGTCAGCAGGTGCGGAGGGATGCTTATATACCCTGGTCACAACACGTGGGAAAACACGTGGTCATTCCTTTGTATCATTTGAAATTATACATTTACCAGAGGCAAATTGTTAATCAGTTTGTTGACACATGGAGAGGCACACACTCATTAAATTGCTTGAGCTTGCATAACTGCCTGACTAAAATGTCCTTGAATTCATTACATTCTTTTTTAATTAGAGAAAAAAAAATTGTAGTCAAAGTCACAAAGTAAAAATTTCCTGAGTAGAATTCTTCATTACTAAGCATATTGCATCATTCTTATTTGACAGAGTTTTCTCATAAAATAATTCCTCATTTCTCATTTTCATAGCACTCTTTGAGTTGTTGTCTATTAATTCCACCTAGATTTAAATACAATGATCAAAATTTAAAAATTTATATCTATAAAATCTATAAAATTCTTCAAATAAATGTCAAATTTATTTCCTATTGCATATCTATAATTTATACATTTAATATACAAATAGCATACATATATATAACATATATGCATACACAGACAAGAAAACTATTTTGATTTGGCATATGGCATACAAAGCATCCTTTCAGTTTATAAATATAGTAAAATTGCTCTCAGAAGTGGCAAGAAACTTTTCAAGGGAAAAAACTCAGTTTTATAACCAGCCTGAAAACCACTATAAAATACTGCCTCACACAATAATCTTCTTTTTCAGAATGGACAATACCCAAATATGGTCTAAAATGCAGATGATCATGACGCTATGCTTTACAGTTACAATCTTTCTTCTCTATTATTCTTTACGATCCCTGTATCCTTCTTCAGTGAAACCTCTCTTGAAATCTCACTCACCATTCATTACCAGTCAGTGGAAGTGATGGAACTCCAGCTGAGCTATTTTAAATCCTAAAAGATGATGCTGTTAAAGTGCTGCACTCAACATGCCAGCTGCTGCTGCTGTTGCTGCTAAGTCACTTAGGTCGTGTCTGAATCTGTGCGACCCCAGAGACAGTCAGCAAATTTGGAAAACTCAGCAATGGCCACAGAACAGGAAAAGGTCAGTTTTTATTCCAGTCCCAAAGAAAGGCAATGCCAAAGAATGTTCAGACTACTGCACAGTTGCACTCATCTCACATCCTTGCAAATTCATGCTCAAAATTCTCCAAGCCAGACTTCAACAATACGTTAACTGAGAACTTCGAGATGTTCAAGCTGGATTCAGAAAATACAGAGGGACCAGAAATCAAACTGCCAAGAATCGCTGAATCATTGAAAAAGCAAGAGCATTCCAGAAAAATATCTACATCTGCTTCATTGACTGCACTAAAACCTTTGACTATGTCGGTCAGTTCAGTTCAATCATTCAGTCATGTCCAACTCTTTGTGATCCCGTTGGCTGCAGCATGCCCAGTCCTTCCTGTCCATCACCAATTTCCAGAAGAGTTTACACAAACTCTTGCCCATTGAGTTGGTGATGCCATCCAACCATATCACAACAAACTGTGCAAAATTCTTATTGAGATGAGAATATCAAACCACCCTACCTACCTCCTGAGGAACTTGTATGCAGGGCAAGAAGCAACAGTTAAAACTGCACTTGGAACAATGGACTGGTTCAAAATTGGGAAAGGAGTATATCAATGCTGTATATTGTCACCTTGCTAATTTAGCTTTTATACAGAGTACATCATGTGAAATGCTGGGCCGGATGAAGCACAAGCTGGAATCAAGATTGCTGGGAGAAATATCAATAACCTCAGATATGCAGATGACACCAGCTTTATGGCAGAAAACAAAGATGAACTAAAGAGCCTTTTGATAAAAGTGAAAGAGGATAGTGAAAAAGCTGACTTAAAACTCAACATTTATAAAACTAAAACCATGGCATCTGGTCCCATCACTTCATGACAAATAGATGGGAAAATGATGGAAATAGTGAGACTTTATTTTCTTGGACTCCAAAATCACTGAGGGTGGTGACTGCAGTAATGAAATTAAAGGACATTTGCTCTTTGGAAGAAAAGTTGTGACCAACCTAGACAGCATATTAAAAATCAGCGACATTACTTTCCCGACAAAGTCCATATTGTCAAAGTTATGGTTTTTCCAGCAGTCATGTGTGGATGCATGAGTTGTACCATAAAGAAGTCTGAGAGCTGAAGAACTGATGCTTTTGAACTGTGGTAGTGGAGAAGACTCTCAAGATTCCCTTGGACTGCAAGGCAATCAAACCTAAATGAAATCCAGTCCTGAATAATCATTGAAATGACTGATGTTGAAGCTGAAGCTTCAATACTGTGGCCATCTGATGCAAAGAACTGATTCATTAGAAAATACCCTGATGCAGGGTATTGAAGATTGAAGGCAGGAAGAGAAGTGTTTGACAGAGGATAAGATGGTTGAATGGCATCACCGACCCAATGGACATGAGTTTGAACAAGCTCCAGGAAAGGGTGAAAGACAGGGAAGCCTGGCGCGCTGCAGTCCATGGGGTCAGAAAGTGTTAGACATGACTGAGGGACTAAACAGCAACAGTAGGGCTTGTCCATATACTAGGAACTATTACCTGATTGCATGCATGCAGACTTGGTCACTTCAGTCATCTCTGACATCTTTGTGACCTCATGGACCATAGCCCACCAGGCTCCTCTCTCCAAGGCATTTTCCCAACAAGAATATTGGAGTGAGTTGCCCACCTCAAGGGGATCTTCCTGACCCAAGCATCTAACTCACGTCTTGTGCCTTGGCAAGTAATTCACTAGCACAGAGCCACCCAGAAAGCCCTTTTTAAAAATATATTTGCCCAATTTATACAAAATATTATTTGGGCTATATCATTACTTGAAGATAACATTAAGTTTTAGGAAAACAATTTAGAAAATCTAGAATTTTATCCATTCCTCATTTCTTATACTGCAATGAAATGGTTGTTTTTGAAAGAATATTTTTTTATTTGAAAAACAATTTAGAAAATTTGGAATTTTACCCATTCCTCATTTCTTATACTGCAATGAGATGATTATTTTTGAAAGAATTTTTTTTATTTGCATTCCTCTCTATATAATTTTTAAAAACTTTATCAAATGGAAATTTTGATCAGTTCTAGATAAAAAAACTTTTTGTTCCTTGATAATATTTCTGTGCATTTAGTGTTTTTGTTTTTGCTCTTGTTCAGTCACTAAATCCTGTCCGTCTCTTTGTGACCCCATGAACTGAAGTATGTCAGGATTCCCTGTTCTTCTCTATCTTCATTTCCTCTAACTCATATCCATCGAGCTGGTGATGCCATCCAATCACCTTGTTCTCTGCTGCCACCTTCTCCTCCTGCCGTCATCTTCCCTAGCATCAGTGTTTTTTCCAATGAATTCTTACTGAACTACAAATACTTCAATGCAGTAATGATGATGCAGATGATTTAAGAGTGTGAGATGAGTAAGTTGAGTAGCCAAAGTTCATATTTTTACTATGCAGTTTCTTAATGACTTGTAGATAATTTTCCTCAGTCTTATCTTACATACATAACACACTAGATGACAGCAGAAAATGATGAATATAGGACAACATTATAACACTTTATAATTAATAGATTCACAGAAAAACAGAGCTTATCTTTCCTAAAAATTTAGAAATATGGATTTTAAGATTTGTNAAGCCTGGCGCGCTGCAGTCCATGGGGTCAGAAAGTGTTAGACATGACTGAGGGACTAAACAGCAACAGTAGGGCTTGTCCATATACTAGGAACTATTACCTGATTGCATGCATGCAGACTTGGTCACTTCAGTCATCTCTGACATCTTTGTGACCTCATGGACCATAGCCCACCAGGCTCCTCTCTCCAAGGCATTTTCCCAACAAGAATATTGGAGTGAGTTGCCCACCTCAAGGGGATCTTCCTGACCCAAGCATCTAACTCACGTCTTGTGCCTTGGCAAGTAATTCACTAGCACAGAGCCACCCAGAAAGCCCTTTTTAAAAATATATTTGCCCAATTTATACAAAATATTATTTGGGCTATATCATTACTTGAAGATAACATTAAGTTTTAGGAAAACAATTTAGAAAATCTAGAATTTTATCCATTCCTCATTTCTTATACTGCAATGAAATGGTTGTTTTTGAAAGAATATTTTTTTATTTGAAAAACAATTTAGAAAATTTGGAATTTTACCCATTCCTCATTTCTTATACTGCAATGAGATGATTATTTTTGAAAGAATTTTTTTTATTTGCATTCCTCTCTATATAATTTTTAAAAACTTTATCAAATGGAAATTTTGATCAGTTCTAGATAAAAAAACTTTTTGTTCCTTGATAATATTTCTGTGCATTTAGTGTTTTTGTTTTTGCTCTTGTTCAGTCACTAAATCCTGTCCGTCTCTTTGTGACCCCATGAACTGAAGTAGGTCAGGATTCCCTGTTCTTCTCTATCTTCATTTCCTCTAACTCATATCCATCGAGCTGGTGATGCCATCCAATCACCTTGTTCTCTGCTGCCACCTTCTCCTCCTGCCGTCATCTTCCCTAGCATCAGTGTTTTTTCCAATGAATTCTTACTGAACTACAAATACTTCAATGCAGTAATGATGATGCAGATGATTTAAGAGTGTGAGATGAGTAAGTTGAGTAGCCAAAGTTCATATTTTTACTATGCAGTTTCTTAATGACTTGTAGATAATTTTCCTCAGTCTTATCTTACATACATAACACACTAGATGACAGCAGAAAATGATGAATATAGGACAACATTATAACACTTTATAATTAATAGATTCACAGAAAAACAGAGCTTATCTTTCCTAAAAATTTAGAAATATGGATTTTAAGATTTGTGAAATGCAAGTATGCTCTGACTACAGGTTTAATAAAGGAGAACACTACCAACTATCAATAGGTATATCTAACACGTCCCGTTTTTATAAAAATATTAAAAGAGAAAATTCTTGAATTTATAGTAGACAAATAGGAAAATTATACACAGGTATGTATACATACTGAGTTAAATGAACCCCAAAGATCCATATGTTGCATTTCCAATTAGATAATTTATTGGTCATCAACATCATTCATCCATTCGTGCCCAAGGTAACAAATTCCAGGAAACATGAGATAGATATGCTTATAAGTAATTAATAAATAATAAATTCTCTGAAATTCTTAAGGTTTACATGTATACAGGCTTGGGGAAATTTCAGTTCATCAACTGAATAATGTTGTTTCAAATCCACTCATGGTAGCAAATGTTGGGTTACTAGAGCCAGAGTTTAGTAGAAGCTGGAGAAACCACATCTTCTAAAGAACAGTGGACGGTGACAGCAGCCAGAGCCAAAGCTTCCAAAACCGGAGCCATATCCATAGCCTCTGAAGCCAGAGCCGTAGCCCAGCCTGCGGAAGCTGCCGCAGCCACAGCCCAGGCCGCCAAAGCCTCCGTAGCCGGAGACCAGGCCTCCGTAGTGGTTGCTGTAATGGCACATGGTGTCAGGGGTGGTGAGTGCGGTTTGCTGTGCAAGACCAGGTCCTGAGAGTGGATGTCAGCAGGTGCGGAGGGATGCTTATATACCCTGGTCACAACACGTGGTGATACATGAGGCCATTCCTTTTTATCATTCCAAACTGTGCATTTACGGAGGCAAATTGTTAATCAGTTTGTTGACACAAGGAGAGTCACACACTCATTAAATTGCTTGAGCTTGCATAACTGCTTGACTAAAAGGTCTTTGAACTCATTACACTCTTTTTTAGTTAGAGAAAAGAAATTTGTCGTTAAAATCACAAATTTGTGTCATCAAAGTCACAAAGTAAAAACTTCCTGAATAGAAATTTTCATTACTAAGCATATTGCATCATTCATATTTGATAGTGTTTTCTCGTAAAATTGTTTCTCATTTCTCATTTTCATAGCACTCTTTGGATTGTCGTGTGTTAATTCTGCCTAGATTTAAATACAATGATGAAAAATTTAAAATTTGAATCTATAAAATTCTTCAAATAAATGTCAAATTTATTTCCCATTTGCATGTATATAATATATACATATAATACACGAATTCAATATGTACAATAATGTAAATATAGATAATATATATGCATACACAGATGAGAAAACTATTTTGATTTTACATATGGCATACAAAGCATCCTTTTAGTTTATAAATACAGTTAAAATTTATCTCAGGAGTGGCATGGATCTTTCCAAGGGAAGAAATTCACTTTCATAACAGTGAAAACCCTTTCACAGTCTGAAAACAATNATTATACAGAGTGAAGTAAGCCAGAAAGAAAAACACCAATACAGTATACTGACACATATATATGGAATTTAGAAAGATAGTAATGATGACCCTGTAAGTGAGACAACATAAGAGACACAGAGGTATAGAACAGACTTTTGACTTCTGAGAGAGAGGGTGAGGGTAGGATGATTTGGGAGAATGGCACTGAAACATGTATACCATCATATAAGAAATGAAGCGCCAGTCTATGTTCAATACAGGATACAGGTTGCTTGGTGCTGGTGTACGGGATGATCCGGGGAGATGGTGTGGGGTGGGAGGTGGGAGGGGGCTTCGGCATTGGGAGATTGTGTACACCTGTGGCTGATTCATGTCAATGTATGGCAAAATCAATACAGTATTGTAAAATAGAATAAAGTATTAAATTAAAAAAAGAAGGATACATGAAAATAATACACCTAGCTATACGATTTTTAAAAGTAAGGCTGAAACTATATTTTTAGGGTGTAGACAGAAAATGATATAAACTTCCAAGAAGCATCAATAAATGTTTCAGCTGACTTCTCTGAAATATCAACGGAAATCAGAAGGCGATGGAATAATATCTAAAAATTCTAGTAGCAAAATAATTATTATACAGAAAAATCAATATCCAAGCAAAGATGTGCTATGCTATGCTTAGTTGCTCAGTCATGTCTGACTCTTTGTGACCCCATGGACTGTAGCCTGCCAGGTACCTTTGTCCATAGTTATTCTCTAGGCAGGAATACTGGAGTGGGTTGCCATATCCTACTCCAGGGGCTCTTCCCATCCAGTGGAATGAACCCAGGTCTCCCACATTGTGGTTGAATTCTTCATCATTTGAGCCACCAGGGAAGCCCCCAAGCAAATATATTTATCAACAAAATTGAAATGATAGATTTTCAGATAAACCAAACCTGAAGAAATTTGTCACTGATAGGCTATAATAGGGGGAAGGTGATGGCACCCCACTCCAGTACTCTTGCTTGGAAAATCCCATAGACAGAGAAGCCTGGTGGGCTGCAGTCCATGAGGTCGCTAGGAGTCAGACAAGACTGAGTGACTTCACTTTCACTTTTCACTTTCATGCATTGGAGAAGGAAATGGCAACCCACTCCAGTGTTCTTGCCTGGAGAATCCCAGGGATGAGGGATCCTGGTGGGCTGCCGTCTACAGGTCGCACAGAGTCGGACACGACTGAAGCGACTTAGCAGCAGTAGCAGCAGCAGGCTATAATAGAGAAAGCAAGTATATTCTGTTTTTCAGTAGGAAAATATCTCAGGTTCAAATGAAAAATTGTTAGGTAATNAACATCTACTGCCTTGAGGAAAACCTCCCACTGGGTTGGTGAGGATCATAATTACATATTAATGAAACTGACACACATTCCTCATTCCCTCAACTCTGTACATTTTAAAGTTTTTTTGTGGAGACTGGCTTTGACCAAAGCTCTTTCCCTACATCTTAGATTCTTTCTCTAGTCTTGGAGAGGAAAGAGCTTCTCATTTTTCTGCAAAAATAGTTCACTCACTTTTGAATATTCCCATCCCTGCTACAATGTAATAGGCTATGTTAATAGCTCACATAGAGAGAAAGGTAAATTATACAGGGGAGAGAAAAATTACTTTTCCCTAAGATGTGTATAAGAGACAGAGTTTAGGCAAGATACTTTTAAAGAAAAAAACAAGTTGGAAGATATGTCAACTGTGTATCAAGACCTCTTAGTAGGCTACATAATCTTCTTAGTCTGGCAATAGTACACCAAGAGTGAACAGACCAGTAGCAGCATAGAGACTCCAAAGTCATACATGTCCTTATATAAACAGTTGATTTATGATAAACCTAGTGTTTCAGAATAGTAAAATGGGAGTATTTTTTGTTTGTTTCTTTTTATTGTGGTGCTGGGTCAAGTAGCCATCAAGATGGAAGAGACAAACAAAAATAAAATATAAAGAATTTGCCTGCAATGCAGAGGCCTGGGTTTGATTCCTGAGTTGGGAAGATCCCCTGGAGAAGGAAATGGCAATCCACTTCAGTATTTTGCCTGGAAAATCCCATGGACAGAGAAGCCTGGCGGGCTACAGTCCATGGGGGTCACAAGAGCTGGACACTACTTAGCCACTAAACCACCACCACCACACCAAATAGAAACATTAATTTCAAGTGGCTTCTAGATCTAAATGTAAAAGAAAATCCCCAAAGGCTTAAATGCTATTATAGGAGAATATCTTCATGATCTCAGGATAGAGAAAGTTTTGAGAAGATACAGTACATTTTAAAGACAGTGATAATTGGTAAATACTTGAAGTTTGTGTGCACTAAGACATCCCTGGGGAAGTGACATGTGACCAAGTGTCAGCTCAAACACAGCCGTCAACAGGCTTGCATCTGGAAATACTTAAATAAATCTTACAACGATAACAATGCAATTAAAAACACGCACAAGACAATGTATTCATGTAGACGTCAAGTAACGGATAAGAATGTTCATTGAATCATAGTGTGGCTGACAATTGCCATAATCTAGAAATTTCAAATGCCCATCAGTTGTAATATGGACAAATACATTTCATCACAGCATTCATAAAATGGATTTATGAATGAAATGGACACACACACGCACACACACAAATTAAAACGCATATGCAGTTTAATGCGTACATTATAACTGTACAACAATAAAGACAAATAGCACAACATAGTATTGAGTGGGAGCAGCTGCACACAAAAGCTTGCATGCATTTAATTCCATTTAGATAGAGTTCAAAATGGGTAAAATAACCCTTGGTTGACAGTGAGGATTAGAAGGCCTCTTTGGGAAGCAGGAGCGGGTAGCACATGAAGAGGCCTGAAAGGAGCTTTGAGCTGGGGATGATCTTCTTTTTCTTGGTCTGTAGAATCTGTGGGAAGCCACACGTGTACACAGAGCTCGCTGAGGATGGGTTCCTGGGGAACAGAGCCTGAAGCCCGGGGATTAAGGAGACAGTGTTGTCTGGGACACATATGAAGCAGGAAGGGGACAGGGAACGGGGAGAGGGAAGTTGCTAGAGAGGACGGAGCCTTGGATAAAGGCCAGCCTGAACTTCACCCATAGAGTGGAGGACTCTGAACCAAAGTTCATGCAGCCCTGCTTGCCTGAGGGCAGGGGCTTATTTCATCTGGAGCGGTTAGTCACTGGCTGGTGGTTATCTTTGCACTGGCTGTGAAGACTGCCCCTTCTCCCAGGAGATAACTCCTGGGTAATTCTCCAGAGAAGGGCCAGCACTTGGAATAGCAGGAAGGACATCCACCTGGTGGTCAAACAAGAAACCCTAAAGCATCTCCTGGGGAGTGGAATCCTACAGCTAAGGACTGTACATATTCAACTGTGCTCAGTACCAAAGCCAGGGGCTAACATGGTGAGTCTTCTAACAGGTCCTCTAAGCAGTATCGCTGGCTCACCTGTGGGTGCTCTTCACTCCCTGCCTCTCTCCACAGCCCCACAACTCTGGAATCATCGATATCTCTTTGCACTCATCTGTCCTGTGTGTACTTTTGGAGAAGGCTCCCCACATCTTTGTCAAATCATCCCCCAGTTGCCACCATCCCAGGAGGTCCACACTCTCTGTTTCACTTGTCCCTGCTGGACTTGTGTTAGTAAGTCTGCTGAGGGAACGGGGAAGAAAGACACTGAGATGTTCAGTTCAGTTCAGTCACTCAGTCGTGTCTGACTGATTATATTCCTCTTCAAATATTTCAAGTGAAAAACATCTACTGCCTTGAGGAAAACCTCCCACTGGGTTGGTGAGGATCATAATTACATATTAATGAAACTGACACACATTCCTCATTCCCTCAACTCTGTACATTTTAAAGTTTTTTTGTGGAGACTGGCTTTGACCAAAGCTCTTTCCCTACATCTTAGATTCTTTCTCTAGTCTTGGAGAGGAAAGAGCTTCTCATTTTTCTGCAAAAATAGTTCACTCACTTTTGAATATTCCCATCCCTGCTACAATGTAATAGGCTATGTTAATAGCTCACATAGAGAGAAAGGTAAATTATACAGGGGAGAGAAAAATTACTTTTCCCTATACATTGTGAGGGATGAGACTAAAGAGATCTCCTAGAGGAACATGATTTCCTCATAATATCACTCAGTAGATAAGTTTAAAACAAGATGCACGCACAGGCAAGGACATGAAACACAGCCTTTCATCTCACTTCCAAAGTGTCATCAATGATAAAAACATTTCAGATAAAATAAGTAGATAATTAAAATTAGGAAAAGCAAAGAATACAAAAAGATGCAAAATTTTAAGTGACTTCTTCCCTCAGCTTCATGTCTGAGTCTTGTTTTCAAAGGTAAACATTGGCAACAGATTTTTGTTATTCCTTCAATAATCAGGGATTTACATATATGTATGTAAGCATTTGCTGAGTATATATATAACATCTATAAATATATAATATATATTCAGCAAACACATATAAAGAAACATAGTTATGTGTGTATGTGTGTGTGTATATATATATATATCTGTATATGCACAGATGTATTATTACTATATGTGCATATTTAAGGGAGAAGGCAATGGCACCCCACTCCAGTACTCTTGCCGGGAAGGTCCCATGGATGGAGGAGCCTGGTAGGCTGCAGTCCATGGGATCGCTAGGAGTCGGACATGACTTCATTTTTCACTTTCATGGTTTGGAGAAGGAAATGGCAACCCACTCCAGTATTCTTGCCTAGAGAATCCCAGGGATGGGGGAGCCTGGTGGGCTGCCATCTATGGGGTCGCACAGAGTTGGACACGACTGAAGCGACTTAGCAGCAGCATATATAAGTGGGATTCCCTGATGGCTCAGCAGTAAAGAACCCGCCTGCCAACACAGGAGATGCAGGTTTGATCCCTGGATCAGGAAGTTCCCCTGGAGAAGGAAATGGCAACCTGCTCCAGTATTTTTGCCTGGGAAATCCCATGCATGGAAGAGCGTAGAGGGCTACAGTCCATGGGGTTCAAAGGAGTCAGACACAGCTTCGTGACTGAGTGTACACATACATAAGGACATATATATCTATGTTTACACAAATGACGTGACACTGTGCACACTTAGTTTCCTCAGTTCATGTCAGATCCTGGAAGGCACGAGCCTAACATGCTCACCTTTGTTTTTGCACAGAGCTGTCTTTCCTGCTTTCAAATAAAGTTTGTTTTGAGTGACTAACAACTGTTAATATTCTTTGGTCAGCAGAGTTCCAGATTTCCATCCCAGCCATTTCCAGAATCACTTTCCGTTAAAGATAGCTAGATTTTTAAATGAACTGATTTCTAATATAAATTATATATTTTCAGGAAAAATGATTTTTTTTTTAGTGTGTATGTGTATCTAGTTCCTTCCTTAGNGAGTTCCAGATTTCCATCCCAGCCATTTCCAGAATCACTTTCCGTTAAAGATAGCTAGATTTTTAAATGAACTGATTTCTAATATAAATTATATATTTTCAGGAAAAATGATTTTTTTTTAGTGTGTATGTGTATCTAGTTCCTTCCTTAGTTCAAACATCCAGGTTTAAATGATTTGAACCCATTAACCAAGAAATAATGCAAATCCATAAATAAAATAAGTATTATGACTGCAAATACGGCATGAAAATTACTGTTTTTTTTTTTCCTATTAAGGGCATTTCTATTCCTTCATCATTTATGATTCCAAATTCTGCATTTTTACTTAACTGTCTATTCCAAGAAATTTCACTTATCAATGCAGAAGCCTCAAATTGTTTATGTAGATAGTGTTTTAAGTGGGAGGATTTTAGACATTACTTTTAAACATTGATACTGTTACAGATTTCTCACAGGTTTAAGTAATCTTTGCAGAGTAGCCTTGTAGAGTTTTAGCTGCATCACTGATAATTTGAGACAAATTCTTTGAAGTGGGATTACTGAGTCAGGAATATGAATCCCAATCTCAAGATACATCAGATGCTTTGATGTAGGGCGATAGACATACTGATGTTTGCCTTGTTGAACAAGTTCCTGTCAATGAATAATGCATAAACTCCCAGTTGCCAAGTAGAAGAGGCATAATACCCCTGAGAAGTGAAATACATGGGCAGCTGGAAAGAGGAGGCTTTGAGCTGTGTTATTGGGGGGAATAACTTAAAACAATACCAAAAATAAATAAGAAACCCTTGATGGAATCCCATGGGATTCTCCCAGAGAGGAAAAGGAGGATGAAGAAGAGGCTGGGCAGCCATGAAACCCCTGTGAATAGAAGCCATAAAAATGGTTTATGGTGAAGAGCAGATAGAGTTGAGGAGATGACAACAATCCCATACCATGAGCTGGAAACTGGACACATTTGAGCTGGAGAAGACTCGGGGGAGAGGACAGCTTGAGCATCTCTGATGGGAGGCCCTGCACACCTGTGTTGTGGTAGAAGCAGCCACGGGAGATGGGTTGTGCCATCACCTGGGTGCAGAAAGAGATGCTGGACCAGCCCTGTGACTCCACCAGAGGAGGGGCTCTGAAACCCCCCAGGTGCCGGGAAAAGGGTTCAGGGGAAGCTGCAGGATTTGGCTGCCTGATCCGGAGATTCTGTAAAGCATGGTATGACTGCTTTCTCTATAAGACCTCATTCATTTTCAATCGCTAGGTCATGTCTGACTCCTTGTGACCCCATCGACTATAGCCCACCAAATTCCTCTGTCCATGGGATTTTCATGGCAATAACCCCGGAATGGGTAGCCATTTCCTTCTCCAGGGGGTCTTCCTGACCGAGAGATTCCTTACCACTAAACCACCAGGGTAGCCCATAGGACCTTGTAAGACTGGCTATTTCCAAAGAATTGCACAGTTTGCCGAAAAGAACAGAACAAAGATTTGGCAAAGCAGTGAATCCTGCAAAGGAGGGAAGAGAAGGAAGAAAGAAGAGAAAGTTAGTGACAAAGCTGAGATCAAAGCCACCTGGCTTCCTCGTGCTCCTCTCATGCTCCAAGGGCCACAAACTCATCAGCTAGCAGTGTGGATTTGCTTCCAGAATGTTCTCACTCAGTTCTCTCAGCGTGCCAGTGCACAGCACTCCATATCAAGATTGCCCCCAGCTCTTTCCACAGTGTGCCCCATCTGAGCCCCCAAGTAGCTGTAGCCTCTGCACAGTATTGCCAGTGAGTCTGTATTGCTCTGCTTTGAGTGAAGGGGCTGCGTTTCACCATGAGAATTTATCAGAAAGATAGGCACAAAAGGAATAAGTGGGGTGGTGGCGTCCTGAACTACTGTCCCAGGATGAATAAGAAACTGGAGGGCCCTGCCTTTCAGGGCTCACCTACCGTTTCAAAAATGAGGATGACACATCCCGGACTTTAACATTTCTTGAACCCCTAAAGGTGTGTGAAGACAAGTGAGAGAAAAGTGATACCCCCTGTTTGAAACTATGCTGACAGTTTCTAGAAGGATAATATAGCCATAAATGAAAGCATGGGAACAAATAGACATGAAAACCTTTAACCAAATAAGAAGTGAGAATGCCGCAGAAAATACTTTCATAGAACTGTTTTCTCCATTAAAATGAGATTTTTCTATTGCATGGTGTTTTAATCAGAATGACTCTAGGAAGCTGAAATGAAACCGACAGACTGTAGTCGGTCTATTTGTCTAGCCAGGGGACTGGTTTCTAAGCATCTTGCTTCATTTCAACCTCTTGCTGTGTCACGTCACATATCCGGGATGCAATTGAAAATGAAATTATCTGTGACCACATCAGCTTCCTAGTATTTATTTAAAATGCAAGTGTTCTTTTCTGGAACTTTACTAATTCAAAGACTGAAGAATAGTAATTTTAACAAAGTGAGATGCATTACATTCTAAGATGTGTTGAAAGTTAAGTCAGTTAATGTGTGTGTGATGAGTGTCACACATGGGCATGGTCGCAGCTGGGAGAGAAAGTGTTCTCACAAAAGGGTGCCTAGTTCATTTCACCCACTTGAAACATAGAACTATGACCACAGGGGCTGGAGAGGGTAAAGTTGTCCAGTGATCTGAAACAGAACCCAAGTTTCCCTTTAACGAGGAGGAAACTAACAGCTGGGGTTCTCAGGAGGGAATAACCTCACCCAGGGATGTTAATGATGCTCATTTTATGAAACTACCACCTGGAGCATAATATTTACATCAAACTATATAGAACAAGGAGTCACTTCATTTCTCAGATACAGCTTTTCCTCCTTTAGAAGCTGGTGAGAAGTTCTCTCCAGGGATGGCTGTGGGAAGAGATCCATCCTGGTGGGGTCATTGCTTGAAGATGTTCAAGCTCTTGTGTGTATGTGTGTTTATTATCTTTAAAAATTTCCACCGGAGCACAGTTGCTTTACAGTGTTGTGTTCCTACTGTACAGCAAAGTGTACCAGTTATATGGATACATGTATCCTCTCTGGATTTCCTTCCCACTTCAGTCATTACGGAGCACTGAGGACAGCGCCCTGTTCCGCTCTGTAGGTTTTCATCTCTTATCTACTTTATACATAGTAGTGTCACCCACATTTCCTCACTACAAGGGAGGCTTGTGCAATGCTCATTTTAGTTGTCATCTTTGTCCGTTTGTATCTGGAGATGTTTCTTGACGTTAGCTAGCCTCTGCAAAGTGCTTGCCCTTTGTCCTAACTCTATGTTTACTTACAGATTTGTTTTTGAAGAATCCCAAACTCGGGTTTTATGGGCATCTCTCTGTGTCTGGGTTCTGATGGGACATGGTTTCTTTGTGTCAGGAATGTGACCAGAGAAGGGAGCCTCGCCTGCCTTAGTGCCAAGACGCCTGCTGTGTGTAAGCCCACCATAGAGCACCTCCCTGGTTCAGGCAGCCCGAGGACTGAGCTGACCCACACATCTCACTCTCTGGCTCCTGTGAACAAGGGCAATACCCTCCTGTTTCTTAATGTTTGAAAAATCCGGGCATGCCTTTGGATCAAAATGACTCTGCCAGACATATTTGGGTAATAGCGAAAGTCACTCAGTCGTGTCTGACTCTTTGTGATCCCATGGACTGTGGTCCATGGAATTCTCCAGGCCAGAATACTGAAGTGGGTAGCCTTTCCCTTCTCCAGGGGATCTTCCCAACCCAGGGATCGAACCTAGGTCTCCCACATTTCTGATGGATTCTTTACCAGCTTTGGGCTGTGTTGCACAGGAAATGCTCCAAGTCTTTCAGAAGTTTGAAAAAAACTGACATATTATAAAGCCCCAAAAGACTATATGAATAAGAAAAATACATTAAAAAATTTAAATTGTGAAATATTCCCTATAATAATGGGGAAGTTGAAAAAGAAACTGGCATTAAAAGAGAGAGAGGAAATAAACATTACTAACTTTGTAATTGCAATGAAAAGTTTCAATAGTAAAGCTTGAAAATATAGTACAAAAATAAAAGATAGACTATTCACGCCTTCATGAATTTACTTTCAAAGCTTTTATATAATGAAATGACAAAGATCAGTAAGGAGCCTGGCAGGAGACCTGTAGGCATCCTTGTCCACTGGTGTTGACACTCTGGGACACCCCTGGTGCAGGGGCTGAATTTAGTGATTCACTTCAAATGGAAGGAATACAGTAGAAGCGATATGAGTTTACTTTCATGATTGGGTTGTAAGAAGACTGTGGCTCTGTCTTGGGATAGCTCTCTCCTATATGCTCAGTAGGCCAGCAGCCATGATGTGGATTACCCTGGGAAGTGGAACAGCCTCTGGCCCACAGCCATCGAAGTCACTGTCTGAACTTAGAGCAGGTATTCCCTGGGAGAGCCTTCAGCTGAGAACACAGCCCCTGACAACACCTTGCCTATAGCCTTGCCCACAGCCTTGACTGTGACATGGCTTGCCCACGGTGGGCTTGACTTGCCCACAGACTTGAC
The DNA here is from genome assembly GCA_006410735.1 of Raphicerus campestris. Classification (NCBI taxonomy): domain Eukaryota; kingdom Metazoa; phylum Chordata; class Mammalia; order Artiodactyla; family Bovidae; genus Raphicerus; species Raphicerus campestris. Next base: position 90,106 of record SJYW01005898.1, read on the forward strand.
TGTACTCCTGGGTCACAGAAATTTGTGAGATAATGTGTTAATTGTTTTAAAGGAAAACATTCTGGTGTCATTTGTTATGCAGCAATACATAATTACTCCAGTAAGTTAATCTTCATTCACCATGACAACTAAACTTATCTCATAAATTTAAGGGTTTAGGAAATTCTTTCATTTATTTAGCCAAGCAAAAATGTGTTGACTATATATACACGCCCTGTGAAATGAGAGAAGTGGTTCCTGTCCTCAGGGACTTTACACTGAAACAAGAAAGACAACAGTGAAACTAGTCATTATCTGGAGAAGGTGATGGCACCCCACTCCAGTACTCTTGCCTGGAAAATCCCGTGGACAGAGGAGCCTGGTGGGCTGCAGTCCATGGAGGGGTTGCAAAGAGTCAGACACAACTGAGCAAACTCCCTTTCACTTTTCACTTTCATGCATTGGAGAAGGAAATGGCAACCCACTCCAGTGTTCTTGCCTGGAGAATCCCAGGGATGGGGGAGCCTGGTGGGCTGCCGTCTATGGGGTCGTACAGAGTCGGACACGACTGAAGTGACTTAGCAGCAGCAATCCTGTTTATCAGTCGAATACTTTCTTGAAAAGGAGATATGTAAGCTGACATCTAAAGATTGAGTTGTCATTATCAGGCAATGGCATTAAGCATTTTATGTCAATGACCAGAGAAGAGAAATGATGGTGCATCTGAAGATGGTGATATATCTGTGGAGGAGGTGAAGAAGCTGATGAGAGATGAGGCTGGAAAGCTGACTTGAGGTCAGATCATGGAGATTCTTGCAAGGCACATTAAAAAGGGTGGAAGCTGTCTTCCAATAGATAGGAATTTAATGAGGGATGTAAAATTGGATGGTGGCATGTAGAGAGCTGGTTTTATAAAGTTCTTGGATTTACTGTGTAGGGTTTCTGGAAATAGGATAATTGTGGAGACAAATTAATAGCTTGATGGCACAGTAGCTAGGACAACATTCTCTACTGTGGACATTTGTAATGAGAAGAGGATTAAGAGGAATTCAGGAGGGAAAAAATAGAAATTGGTAGCTGGTTTGGAGGTGGCGGCAGGAGAAGCAGAGACGGGGGTGAGTTCCCAGCTTCTGTCTGATGACTCTTGGGTGGCTGGTTGTCCTGGGAACGCTCAGTTCCATCTGCCTCCTGCATCTCGCTTCCATGTGTCTCTTCCACTTCTCACTCAGGGAACTTCATTTCTGACACTTCTGGTTATGAAATGTGTAGGCTTTTTTATTTTTTTTTTCCCAGACCGAGCAATTCTCTACACCATCAGCTGGGTGTCTTACAACTTAACTCAGTTCTAGCACAATCTTCCTGGATGCCGTACAGGCTCAGTCTTGTGAGATACTGCCAACCCCCACTTCAGATGCCAAATGCAACTAGTGGGTCTCCATGTCACTGAGAACTTCTGTCCAGTTTTGCTACAAATAGCATGTTCCCATCATCCTTTCCTCAAGTTTGATTAATATGCTTGAGGAAACTCAGGGAAACACATACATCAGTTTATTAACGGAATCAGAAGAATCAGATAAAGAGCTATGTAGGCTGAGGTCTGAGGGTCCTGAGCATGGGAACTCTGTCCCTGTTGAACTGGGGTGCGTCACCAACCTGGAGGCTCCCGCAACTGCAATACTGAATTATGATGGAGGCTTCCTGATGCAGCATGGTCAACTATCAACTTCATCTCCAGCCTTTATTGCCCTCTGTGGAGAGGTGGGGTGGGGCTGGGTTAACAATTCCAAGCTTCTAAGCCTGGTGGCCAGTCCCGCTCAGGAGCCACTCAGAGCCACCTCATTAGAACAAGAGATGTTCCCGCTGCTCTCATGACTCAGGAATTCACAGGTGTTTCAGAAGCTCTGCGCCAGGAACAGTGGGCAGAGCCCAATCGGTGTTTTTCTTTTGTCTCACAATGTTGGTTGGTAAGCTTAGCAGAAGAAAATAGACATTTTCTATTTTAACTTTAGATATAGGGGTTTGAGATGCCTGTAAAGCATCCAGTTGGAGCTTCTCAGAAGAAAGTGGAGCTAAATATTTAAAATTGTTATCATAAATATAGTAATTCAATGTGTGTGTGCACTCAGTTGTGTTCAACTCTTTGACACCATGGACTGTAGCCTGTCAGGCTCCTCTGTCCAAGAAATTTTTCAGGCAAGAATACTGGAGTGCATTGCAAGAAAGTAAATGCAAGTAACAAAGAATAGTGCATATAGTAAAAAGAAATCTAGTTCTCAGGACAGTGGTATGTATGTATTAGAAAAAGAATAAGAAATACACAAAGAGTCCTGGGAAATAATAGTCAAAATTTAAAAGAAAAACTAGAAGTATATTTTTTCTTGAAGCTCAAGGAAAAAATTAGAATTTTAAGATAGAATAATATTTTAAAAACTGTGACCAAGATGGGATTTTCAAAGTCTATTAATTTCATAACTACTGTATCTATGAATGAATAAAATAATACAATAAGGAATAAGAACTTGTTAAATTAATTAACAATTAATGATTAGTTATATTATTATTGTTATTATTACTAATAAAATTATTTAAATGCAAGTGTAAGAGAAAAATATTGTAACAGCCCCCTAACCATAAAACCTGTTTTCTAAAAGAGTGTTAGGTCATTTTATGGTATAATTTTCTCTATTTGTAGGCTTAAAAAAAATTTCTAAGTGCCACAGTATGTGAGGGCATGCTAATCTGAAAGTCAAAGATAAATTATCCTTTATAATACAAGATAAAAGCATCTGGAGCCAGATGGACATTTGCACTCCTTGAGGAAGCGGGCGGCACAGATTAGCTCAAGATGGTAAAAAGAGCCTTGTAAGAAGGCTTGCCTGCAGCGATTTCCTGGGAAAATCCATCCTGGCTTGGTCTCCTTCCTCCTGGCTTGACTTTACTTCTCAAGGAGCCAACTGGATCTATTTTTATATTTCAGTCTTCTGAGCAAAGATGCTCTCTGTATGATGCACAGAGCTTCCTAATATTGGATTGGGTTTTAGGTTTTAAAACTTAAGATCAAGGTTTGCAAACAAACAATCTAGCCCTGGTTCTCAGAGGCTGGGAAGTTACGTGGTCAAGCAGGGTTTTCAGCTACAAAGTATTTGCTTTCCTTGGAATCCAGTGAAGACTTTGAAAGGATTAGTGAGGATAATGCTAAGAATTCAGAAGAAAAGTGCAGCATGACAGGTTTCTTATGTTCAAAGGGAACCAAATTTTTCTTAAAATATTTTTTAGTTTAACAAAAGGACATAAAGAACCTTGAAGAAGTTATATTTTTGACCTATTTTTAAAATTATACTGAGACCAGTGTCCAGCTAACAAAATTTCAGACTCCTGAAGGTTTTCATCATGATGTACTTGAGTCTCAAGCCTAATTGAAATCTCATCTCCACTGTGTATTGACTTGATGGTTTGGGGTCAGGTCCTTACAGATTTGAGCTGTTAGCTTCTCACAAGTGAATTAGAGGCCACAGTTCTGCCCCTGTAACCATGCCAGGGCTTGTACACCAGTGCTTCTCAGCATCTTTCACTGGAGCATCTTCTTCACAAGCAGATGAAAGATGTCACGTAAACCTTGAGGAAAGCATTTTGAAGCCCTTTTGGAGCCTATTGGTTTCACTTTAGTGTGTAATTTACTTTCTGCTAACACAAAATATAAAATTGATGCTCATATTTCCATATCTTTGATTTTTTTAACTTTAAATTTTATATTGGAATATAGCTGATTAACCCCTGGAGAAGGGCACAGCAACCCACTTCAATATTCTTGCCTGGAGAATCCCAATGGACAGAAGAGACAGGTAGGCTCCAGTCCATGGGGTCACAAAGAGTGGGAAACAAATAAGCAACTAAGCACGCACAGCACGCAGCTGACTGACATTGCTGTGATAGGCTCAGAGGGCAGCAAAGGGCCTCGGCCCTACGTATACACGGATCCATTCTCCCTCACACTCCCTTCCCATCCAGGCTGCCGCAAAACAATGAGCAGAGTTCCCTGTGCTATCAGTGGGTCCTTGATGGTTATCCATTTTAAATATGTGTGTGTGTTAATCTCTCAGTCGTGTCCAGCTCCCTGCAATCCCATAGACTGCAACCTACCAGGCTCCTCTGTCCATGAGATTCTCCAGGTAAGAATACTGGAGAGGGGTACCTTTCCCTTCTCCAGGTATTTTAAATACAGCAGTGAGTTAAACTGGTAACTAGTCAAATGTATGATATCACAGTAACAAATAACCCCAGTGCCAGTGCTGGACACAAACATTGATTTATCTCTGTGTCAAAACCCAGTGGATATGGGGAAATGTACTGGGTAGCTATACACTGGGGGTCAGCTCAGAAATCCAGCTTATTTCCATCTCATGGAACCTGTGGGCTAATATATATATTCTTTTCTGGTAGGGAGAAACCAGACTAAAGAATTGAGACAGGTATACCTCAGTAGTATTCCAGATTTGGTTCTAGAACCTGTAATAAAGGAAATGTTACAATAAAGCAAGTCATAGGAATTTTCAGTTTGTTAGCTCACATAAAAATTATGTTTATACTATACTATAGTTTATTGTATGCAGTAGCATTATCTTAAAAATCAGTGTACATACTTTAATTCAAATGCGATTTATTGCTAAAAATGCTAACCATCATCTGAGCCTTCAGCCAGTGGGTAGTCTTTTTGCCTTGATGTATGTGGCTACTGACTGATCAGGGTGGTGGGTGATGAAGACTTGGGTGGCTGTGGAAATTTCTAAAGACAACAGTGAAGTTGGGTGCATCAGTTATTCTTTCTTTCATGGATGATTTCTCTGGAGCATGCAATGCTGTTCCGTAGTGCTTTACTCACAGCAGAACTTCTTTGGGAATGCAAACTAGTACAGACACTGTGGAGAACAGTGTGGAGATTCCTTAAAAAATTGCAAATAGAACTGACTTATGACCCAGCAATCCCACTGCTGGGCATACACACCAAGAAAACCAGAATTGAAAGAGACACGTGTACCCCAATGTTCATTGCAGCACTGTTTATAGTAGCCAGGACATGGGAGCAAACTAGATGTCCATCAACAGATGAATGGATAAGAAAGCTGTGGTATATATACACAATGGAGTATTACTCGGTCATCAAAAAGAATACATTTAAATCAGTTCTAATGAGATGACTGAAAACGAACCAATTATACAGAGTGAAGTAAGCCAGAAAGAAAAACATCAATACAGTATACTAACACATATATATGGACTTTAGAAAGATGGTAATGATGACCCTATATGCAAGACAGCAAAAGAGATACAGATGTCTAGAACAGTCTTTTGGACTCTATGGGAGAGGGACAGGGTGGGATGACTTGGGAGAATGACATTGAAACATGTATACTATCATGTATACATGTATCATGTTCGATACAAGATACAGGATGCTTGGGGCTGGTGCATGGGGATAATCTAGAGAGATGATATGAGGAGGGATGTGGGAGGGGGGTTCAGGATTGGGAACTCATGTACACCTGTGGCAGTTTCATGTCAATGTATGGCAAAACCAATACAGTATTGTAAAGTAAAATAAAGTAAAAATAAAAATTAAAAAAAATTGGAGCCAATCCTCTCAGATCCTGCCACTGCTTTATCAACAAGTTTATGCAATATCTTAAATGTTTTGCTGTCATTTCACCTATCTTTACAACTTCTTTTCTAGGGGTAGAATTCATTTCAAGAAACCGCTTTCTTTGCCCATCTATAAGAAGCAACTGCTCATCCTTCAACTTTTATCCTGAGATGACAGCAATTCACTCATGTTTTCAGGTTCCACGTCTAATTCTAGTTCTCTTGTTAATGCCAACACATCTGCAGTTCCTTCCCTCACTGAAGCCTTAAACCCCTCACTGTCATCCAGGACAATTAGAATAAACTCCTCTTCCAAACTGCTATTACTTATGCTCTTTTGACCTCTTTCCATGAGTCACAAATGTTCTTTATGGCATACAAAATGATGAATCCTTTCCAGAAGGTTTTCTGTTGACTTTTCCCAGAACCACCAGAGGGATCACTAACTATGGCAGCTATGCTTTTATGAATGAATTTCTTAAATAACAAGAGTTGATGGTCAAAATTACTGTTTGATCTGTGGACTGCTGAATAGATGTGCTAGCTGGCATGTATATAAATATTAATTTTACTGTTCATCTACATCAGAGCTCTTGAGAGGTTAGGTACAATGTCCATAGCAGTATTATTTTGAAAGGAGTATGTTTTTTGAGAGGCAGGTCACAACAGCAGGCTTAAAATATATAGGAAAGCATGTTATAAACGTATATGCCATCATCTAGGCTTTGTTCCATGTATGGAGAGTACATGCAAAGTAGATTCGACTTAGTTCTTAAGGACTCTAGGATTTTTGAAATGGTGAATGAGCTTTGGCTTCAATTTAATGTCACCAACTGCATTAGCCCCTAACAAGAGTTAACCTGTCCTTTGAAGTTTCCAAGCCAAGCACTGACTTCTCATCTCTATCTATGAACGTGTCACATGGCATCTTCTTCCAATTTAGGCTGTTTCATCTCCACTGAAAATCTGTTGTACAGTATAGCCACTTTCATGAGTGATCCGAGCTACATCTTCTGGGTAACTTGCTACAGGCACCACAGCAGCACTTGATGCTTCTCCTTACACTTTGATGTTATGGAGATGGATTCTTTCCTTAAATTTTATGAAACAATGCTGACATCTCCCAACTTTTCTTCTGCAACTTCCTCACCTCTCTCAGTCTTCATAGAACTGAAGAGAGTTGTGGCCTTGCTCTAGACTAGGCTTAGGGGAATGTTGTGGTTGATTTGATCTTCTACATAGACCACTATACTCACTGAACATGAATTTGAGCAAACTTTGGGAGATAATAGAGGAGAGGGAAGTCTGGCATGCTGCAGTCCATGGGGTTGCAAAGAGTTGGACATGACTTCGGTTAAGTTCAGTTCAGTTCAGTTCAGTTCAGTCGCTCAGTTGTGTCTGACTCTGCAACCCCATGAACTGCAGCACACCAGGCCTCCCTGTCCATCACCAACTCCCGGAATTCACTCAAACTCATGTCCATCGAGTTCGTGATGCCATCCAGCCATCTCATCCTCTGTCGTCCCCTTCTCCTCCCACCCCCAATCCTTCTCAGCATCAGTCTTTTCCAATGAGTCAACTCTTCACGTGAGGTGGTCAAAGTACTGGAGTTTCAGCTTTAGCATCATTCCTTCCAAAGAACACCCAGGACATGACTTAGTGACTAACAACAACCAGAGTGTTAAAACTTTCTCCATATCAGCAATAAGGCTGTTTCACTTTCTTGTCATTCATATGTTCAGTAAAGTGACTTCTTTAATTTCCTGTAAGATCTTTTCCTTTGCATTCTCAGCTTAGCCAACTGAGGCCTAGTTCTCAGCCTGACTCCACATTTTCCATGACTTCCTCACTAAGCTTAATCAGTTTGAATTATTTATTTGAATTTCTTTTTAAAACTTTATTTTAGTTGGAGGATAATTACTTTACAATGTTGTAATGGTTTTTTGCCATACATTAACATTAGCTATCCACAGGTATACAGTTGTCCCCCATCCTGAACTGCCATCCCACCTCCTCCCCATCCCTCTGGGCTGTCCCAGACCACTGGCTTTGGGTGCCCCATCTATTTTACATATGGTAATGTACATGTTTCAATACTATTCTCTCAAATCACCCCACCCTTGTCTTCTCCCACTGAGATCAAAAGTCTGTCCCTTTCATCTGTGTCTCCTTTTCTTCCCTTCATGTAGGATCATTGTTACTGTCTTTCTAAACTCCATATATTTGCATTAATGTACAGGATTTGTCTTTCTCTCTATGATTTGCTTCTCTCTGTATAATAGGCTCCAGATTTATAAAGACAGTCTCTTCAACAAGCAGTGCTGGGAAAACTGGTCAACTACATATAAAAGAATCAAACTAGAACACTTTCTAACATCATGCACAAAAATAAACTCAAAATGTATTAAAGACCTAAATGTAAGGCCAGAAACTATAAAACTCTTGGAGGAAAACTTAGAACACTCTCCAACATAAATCATAGCAAGATCCCTTACGACATACCTCCCAAAGTATCTGAAATAAAAACAAAAAGAAACAATGGGACCTAATTAAACTTAAAAGCTTTTACACAATAAAGAAAACTATAAACAAGGTGAAAAGACAGCACTCAGAATGGGAAAAAACAATAGCAAACAAAACAACTGACAAAGAATTAATCTCCAATTTATATAAGCAGCTCATGTAGCTCAATACCAGAAAAACAAACAACCAAATCAAGAAGTGGGCAAAAGACATAAACAGATATTTCTCCAAAGAAGACACAGATGGCTAGTTTTGTAGTTAAAGTAAGAGACTTTTCCTCTCACTTAACACTTAAAGACCATTTTAGGGTAACTGATTGACCTAATTTCAATATTGTTGTGTCTCAGGGAACAAGGATGCTTAAGGAGAGGGAGAGAGATGGGAGGACATCTGCCAGATGGAGCAGATTTTTCAGTTAAATTCAAGGTCTTATATTTAACTTACATGCAGAGTACATCATGAGAAACGCTGGACTGGAAGAAACACAAGCTGGAATCAAGATTGCTGGGAGAAATATCAATAATCTCAGATATGCAGATGACACCACCCTTATGGCAGAAAGTGAAGAGGAACTAAAAAGCCTCTTGAGGAAAGTGAAAGAGGAGAGTGAAAAAGTTGGCTTAAAGCTCAACATTCAGAAAATGAAGATCATGGCATCTGGTCGCATCACTTCATGGGAAATAGATGGGGAAACAGTGGAAACAGTGGAAACAGTGTCAGACTTTATTTTTTGGGCTCCAAAATCATTGCAGATGGTGACTGCAGCCATGAAACTGAAAGACGCTTACTCCGAAGAAAAGTTATGAGCAATCTAGATAGCATATTCAAAAGAGGAGACATTACTTTGCTGACTAAGGTCCGTC
>SJYW01005898.1:103973-118436 GCA_006410735.1 Raphicerus campestris
GCTATGGTTTTTCCAGTGGTCATGTATGGATGTGAGAGTTGGACTGTGAAGAAGGCTGAGCACCGAAGAACTGATGCTTTTGAACTGTGGTATTGGAGAAGACTCTTGAGAGTCCCTTGGACTGCAAGGAGATCCAACTAGTCCATTCTGAAAGAGATCAGCCCTGGGATTTCTTTGGAAGGACTGATGCTAAAGCTGAAACTCCAGTAATTTGGCCACCTCATGTGAAGGGTTGACTCATTGGAAAAGACTCTAATGCTGGGAAGGATTGTGGGCAGGAGGAAAAGGGGACGACAGAGGATGAGATGGCTGGATGGCATCACTGACTCAATGTACATGAGTTTGAGTGAACTCCGGGAGTTGGTGATGCATAGGGAGGCCTGGCATGGTGTGATTCATAGGGTCGCAAAGAGTCGGACATGACTGAGCAACTGAACTGAACTGAGCTGATAAGGGTGTGGTCTGTGGCTCCCCCATAAATTATAATAGTAATATCAAAGATCATTTATCACAGATCACCATAACAAATATGACAAACTGAAAAAGTTTGTAATATTGCAAGAATTATCTAAACAAATGACACAGAGAGACAAAGTGAGCAAATGCTGTTGGAAAAGCGGTGGCCTCAGACTTGCTTTGTCAAAAAAAAAAAAAAATTACAAAACATAACAAAGCAAAGCATGCCTAAAACAAGGTTTTCCTATCCCAGAAATTAAACGCTTCCCTGCAGAAGAGAGGGATATCACCTCTGCTTTCATTTTGTTGGCCAAGGCATATCATGCGTCTACTTCAGCATTGGGAAAATGAGCAGATGGAGACAAGCCACTGGGTGAACACTGGTTGGTGGGGGGAATACCCATTGCACAGTAACCTCAGCCCTTTGCTCTGAAGTTCTATATGCATGTGCAGGTTGAGTTAATAACAAAAAAGAAAGCAGTGATAGACGAAGGCCTCTTGCAGTCCAGGCCAGCTTCCTACCAGTCATGATGCACTGACTGCAAACCTGGAAGCTTCTCCTCTGCTCATCTCCCTTTTTTCAGACTGCACCGCCTTCACACCATGATGGAGCACCTCCTGGGAAGCCCTTTGATGGTCCTCAGAGACAAGTTGGCCCTGGGAAGTAGGTTGGGAAGATGCACTGTCCTGACTTCCGTGGTTGAGGCCTGAGGTGGTAAACTGTCTCGCTTTCAGACTTGAGGGCACTCCATACAAGCATTCACCTTGGTGCAAGAGCCACGCTGCATGGTTATGTGAATGTCACATTTGGGCAGCAGAGTGAAGAGCTGAGAGAAGAAAGAACCCCTGTGTCTTCTGGCACTCAGTTTGAGAGAAGCCAGATGTATATCTGAAAGTAGTTTATTTCTTTTTATTTCACTTTCCCTAAGTTCATACTATTCTTGTTGGTTGAACAAGATCACTCTCCTTATGTAGTAAAGTGCCATGGCAGATCCTGGTAAAACAAAGCCATGGAGACTGCCTGACACCTCGTGCTCTTGCCAGGGGCTGCCCAGTCCCGTGGGAGCCTCCATACAGTCCTCCATGTGGATGCCCTCAAACAGCCTCACTGTGTCTTGGACCCTGCCTGCGCTCATGAAGGTTCTTATGAGATGCATATTCACAAATCCCTTGTAATAGGAAATAAGGAGGTATGAAGATGTTACATCTCAACAACTCCTGAGTTTTCCACAAAACAGTGTCAATGGTCCCTCCTCCTCTGTTCACAGCCTGACTGCCAGACCTCTACTCACCCATCTTTGGTGACTATCAAAGATATACAAGATGTTGGATGCTCAGTTGTGTCCAATTCTTTGTGACTCCATGGAGTGTAACCTGCCAACCTCCTCTGTCCATGGAATTCCCCAGGCCAGAATACTGGAGTGGGTAATGATTTCCTTCTCTAGGGGATCTTCCCAACCTAGGGATAGAACCCAGGTCTCCTGCATTGCAGGCGGATTCTTTACTGTTTGAGCCACCAGGGAAGCCCTGAATATCTAAAGATAACACATAAAAGAAAAAAGAAAAAAATGATTCAGGGAACTCTGCTATTCAATATTCTATAATAACCTATATGGGACACAAATCCCAAAAAGAATGGGTATACATCTGTATATAACTGAATATATGTATAATGAGCATATATACAATGTATATGTATAACTGAATCATTGTGCAGTACACCTGGAAGTAACAGAACATTGCGAATCAACTTTAATATAATATAAAAATTAAAAATGTAAGTGATTAATAAACATACTGAAACAGACTTACTCGTATTCAAATGATTAACATTGTAAACAAAGCACTCATTTTGGTTGTTTTAGAAAGCAATAATACCCACTTTTGAAAAATATAGTCAAATAGATAAATGTTCTGAGCAGGTAAATTTCAGTATTTCTTAAACATAGTAGAAATATTCATACTCTTGACCATAAATTTCACTCCTTGGAATTTCTTGTAGGGAAATAAACCACATATACAAAAAGAAAGTGCAAAGATTACAAGTGTTCCAAAGTTGTGGAAAGGTTAACTAAAATATGGTACAATTACACAGAGAAATGGCAACCCACTTCATGTTCTTGCCTGGAGAATCCCAGGGACAGGGGAGCCTGATGGGCTGCCATCTATGGGGTCGCACAGAGTCGGACACGACTGAAGCGATGCAGCAGCAGCAACAGCACGCAGAGAAAAATCTTTGTGGCTGTTTAAAAAAAATGATGATACAGGTAATATTCATGTATCACAGTCAAGCAAAAAGTAAATATACACTGCCATAGTTCTGAGCATGGCATGGTTGTCATATTCCATTTTGGATATTACTATCTCCTTCCCAAACATTCTACCAAAATCATTTACTATTTTTAAAATCAGAAAAATGTTAACAAAACATTGTGGTATGCCTTTGTTATTGTAGGAAATGACAATCATTTTGAACAGGGCTGTTATTTGCTCAGCTTATTTAGGTACACGTTTCTTAGGTGGAAGTGTTACAGTGAAGTTTGTCTTTGCAGGCAAATTTTTCTTGATGCTTTGGGAAAGGCTACAGTGTGGGTAAGGTCAGTTCAATCAGTTCAGTTCAGTTTAGTCTCTCAGTGTCCGACTCTTTGCTACCTCCCGAATCTCAGCGCGCCAGGCCTCCCTGTCCATCACCATCTCCTGGAGTTTACTCAGACTCACGTCCATCGAGTCCGTGATGCCATCCAGCCATCTCATCCTCTGTCTTCCCCTTCTCCTCCTGCCCACAATCCCTCCCAGCATCAGGGTNCCGCAGATACCTGTGACTCCAGATTCGGCTTTGTCTCCTGTATCACCTATGCCTCTGGCCTTCCCCACAGGTGGCTCCTCCAGGTGCACGCTGGCACGGGCTCAGCCTCACCTTCATCACTAGCCTCTGCTGCTGTTTGCGCCCTGTGAGCCCTGTGGCCACTGGAGTCCATGCTGACAGCCAGGTGCCTCACGACGGCGTGTGGGCCTGGATTCAGCCCTACCTGCAGTCACTGGTCTGTACATCTAGGTTCCTGTCTCTTATACACATCTCCTGCAGATTCCCTGGCCTTCAAGCGTAGGGTACAGAGGTAACCCCGTGCACTCCTTCCTTATGCTCTTGATCTGTTGTGGCTCAATCTCCCATTGATTTTTCTCTTCTTCGTTTGTTCACTCAGCAGCTGACACTCCCTCCTGTCTCTTATACACATCTAGATGTGTATAAGAGACAGGTGTGCAGCTTTGAGANAAGACTCAGAAGCCACAGAAGTGCACACAGACAGACAGGGGCCCCAGAGCTTCTGGTGAACCTGCAGTTGGCTCCAACCCTTTCTGCTTGCTCTGGCCTCCACCATGACATGCATCTTTGCAGCTGACCCCTGACACTACCTGGGCATTGGAAATGGACCCTGAGTGTGTGCACACCACAGGCCCGGGCCCCCACTGCCCACTGCTCCAGCCCCCAGCAGCTGGAACTGAAAGCACCACTGAAGACTTCAAGCGTCTGGTTGCCTCTGTAGAGCCCTCAGTGCTCACCAAAGACCATGGTTGTCAATGCCGTGGACCTCAGTGGCCTGAGCCAAAGAGACATTGCCCCCCAGACTCAGAGCCACAGCACTCTCCCACATTGGAGCCAGGTCTCAGACTGCCCCAGAAAGTCTCCACCCACAGGTGATTGTCTTTCCTTACTACAGTCACTCCATAAACTCTAGAAGAGATGACTGCCTCTTCAAATGCACAGACATCTGTGCATGGCTATAGGTATCATGAAGAATCAGGGAAACATGACTCCATCAAAGAAACACAGGAAAATTCCAGTTACTGACTTAAAGAAATGGAGATACAAGAATAGCTAAATACAAAGCAGAATAGTTGTTCTAAAGATGCACAGAGTAATACAAGAGAATGTAGAAAAACAATTTAATGAAGTCAGAAAAGCAAGAACAAAAAGAGATACTTTACAAGGAGATAGAAAACATATAACTAAACAAAAATTTTGGAATTGAAGAATTTAATAAATAAATTGCAGAATTCAGTAGAGAACTTCAACAATTAGATGTGTCCAAACAGGAGAAAAAAATTCAGTGAGTTCAAAGGCAGATCACTGAAAATTATCAGGTCACAGGAGTAAAAAAAATGAAAAGGAACAAAGAAAGTCTACAGGATTTAAGGCATTCCATTAAAAGAAATAATCTACACATCACTGAAGTTCCAGNGTGGCCTGAGCCAAAGAGACATTGCCCCCCAGACTCAGAGCCACAGCACTCTCCCACATTGGAGCCAGGTCTCAGACTGCCCCAGAAAGTCTCCACCCACAGGTGATTGTCTTTCCTTACTACAGTCACTCCATAAACTCTAGAAGAGATGACTGCCTCTTCAAATGCACAGACATCTGTGCATGGCTATAGGTATCATGAAGAATCAGGGAAACATGACTCCATCAAAGAAACACAGGAAAATTCCAGTTACTGACTTAAAGAAATGGAGATACAAGAATAGCTAAATACAAAGCAGAATAGTTGTTCTAAAGATGCACAGAGTAATACAAGAGAATGTAGAAAAACAATTTAATGAAGTCAGAAAAGCAAGAACAAAAAGAGATACTTTACAAGGAGATAGAAAACATATAACTAAACAAAAATTTTGGAATTGAAGAATTTAATAAATAAATTGCAGAATTCAGTAGAGAACTTCAACAATTAGATGTGTCCAAACAGGAGAAAAAAAATCAGTGAGTTCAAAGGCAGATCACTGAAAATTATCAGGTCACAGGAGTAAAAAAAATGAAAAGGAACAAAGAAAGTCTACAGGATTTAAGGCATTCCATTAAAAGAAATAATCTACACATCACTGAAGTTCCAGAAGGAGAAGAAAAGAAGAAAGGGTTAGAGAGATTATTTAAAGACCTGAGAAGATATTTACATATCCAAGTTCATGAAGCTATAGGTCACCCCAAAATTTCAATCCAAACAATCTTCAAGACACATTATAACTAAAGTGTCTAAACTCAAAGACAAGAATAAATTTTAAAGCAGCAAAAAATTCTCTTATACAAGGGAGCCCTGATAAGACAATTAACAGATTTCAAAGGAGAAACCATGCAAGTAAGGAGAGAATGAGATGTACATTCAAAGTGCTAAAAAGAAAAAACTTGCTGATCAAGAATAATTTACCCAGAAAAGTGGCCCATCAAAAATGAAGGTGAGTTAATTTTTTTTTCTTGACAAACAAAAGCATGGGCAGTTCATCACTATTAGACCTGTATTACAAGAAATGCTGAAAGCAGCAGTGCTTAAAAGTGATTTGAAAGGGCATTAATTAGTAACACAACAACATATGAAGATTTACGGCAGGTATTGGTAAATAGATTCAGAATACACTAATATTATATTACGGTATTAACCACTTAACTGTAGCATAAATGTTAAAGGACAAAAGGATGAAAAATGGCTATAACTATAATAATTTGTTAATAGATACACAGTACAAAAAATATAAATTTTGATATTAAAACTTAAAATATTAGGAGGGAAAGTAAAAGGTTAGAGTTTTTGTATGTGATGGAGGTTAATTTGTTATCAGCTTAAATATTTACCAGATAGAAAAAGACAAATATCATATGATATCACTGATATATGCAATTTAAAAAGATGGCCCAAGTGAACTTATTTACAAAACAGAAGTAGAGTCACAAATTTAGAAAACAAACTTGTGGTTACCAGGGTGTAAGGAGGGGAGGGACAAATTGGAAAGTTGGGATTGACATACAGACTACTGTATATATGTGTGTGTGTGTGTGTGTGTGTGTGTGCATATATTTATCACAGGTAGCTAATAAAGACCTACTTATAGCACAGGGAACTATACTCAGTGCTCTGTAATGGCCTATGTGGGAAAAAACTCTAAAAGAGAATGGATATATGTATACATGTAATGGACTCTCTTTGCTGTATATCAGAAATTAACACAACATTGTAAATCTCAGGAAGCAGCAGTTAGAACTGGACATGGAACAACAGACTGGCTCCAAACAGGGAAAGGCGTACATCATGGATGTATATTTTCACCCTGCTATTTTAACTTATATGCAGAGTACATCATGAGAAATGCTGGGCTGGATGAAGCACACACTGGAATCAAGATTGCTGGGAGAAATATCAATAATCTCAGATATGCAGATGATACCACCCTTATGGCAGAATGTGAAGAGAAACTAAAAAGCCTCTTGATGAAAGTGAAAGAGAAGAGTGGAAAAGCTAGCTTAAAGCTCAGCATTCAGAAAACATAGATCGTGGCATCCAGTCCCATCACTTCATGGGAAATAGATGGGGAAACAGTGGAAACAGTGGCTATTTTTTGGAGGCTCCAAAATCACTGCAGATGGTGCTTGCAGCCATTAAATCAAAAGATGCTTACTCCTTGGAAGGAAAGTTATGAGCAACCTAGGGAGCTTATTGAAAAGTAGAGACATTACTTTACCAACAATGGTCCATCTAGTCAAAGCTATAGTTTTTCTAGTAGTCATGTATGGATGTGTGGGTGTGTGTATGGACTATAAAGAAAACTGAGGGCCGAAGAATTGATGCTTTTGAACTATGGTGTTGGAGAAGACTCTTGACAGTCCCTTGGACTGGAGATCCAATGAGTCCAACCTAAAGGAGATTAGTTCTGAGTGTTCATTGGAAGGACTGATGTTGAAGCTGAAACTCCAGTACTTTGGCCACCTGATGCAAACAGCTGGGACACATTTGAAAAGACCCTGATGCTGGGAAAGACTGAAGGCAGAAGGAAAAGGGGCGACAGAGAATGAGATGGTTGGATGGCATCACTGACTCAATGGAGGTGAGTTTGAGTAGACACCAGGAGTTGATGATGGACAGGGCAGCCTGGTGTGCTGTGGTCCATGGGGTGGCAAAGAGTCGGATATGACTGAATGACTGAACTGAACTGGACTGAAAAAATAATTTAAAAGAAACTGTTATATGTAAAGATGCTTTAAAACTATGTTTTATTGATCTACTTATTTTCTCTCATTTTGGCTTGTTTTATTCTGCTTTATTTCATTAACCTTTTATTTTAGAGCTAATTTTAACTCCTTTAAATATTTGGGGATCCCAAGCACATGGGTTGAGGGTGCTTTTCTGTAGACATGGTATTTTCCTGGTGCAAACACCTAAAGAATAATGGGATGACTACGGAAAGCAAACATTTTGGGAGAGGTAATAATTGTTCTAAAGTGAGACGGCTGTGGTGGCTGTGATTATACTAAAAGCCACTAAACTGCAGACTTTTAGGGTGAATTTTTTGGCATTTGAATTACATCTCAATAAAGGGTTTTTTTTTATTTTTTTAATACTTTATTGTACTTTACAATACTGTATTGGTTTTGCCATACATTGACATGAATCAGCCACAGGTGTACATGATCTTCCAATGCCGAATCCCCCTCCCACCTCCCACCCCACACCATCTCCCCAGATCATCCCGTACACCAGCCCCAAGCATCCTGTATCCTGTATTGAACATAGACTGGTGCTTCATTTCTTATATGATAGTATACATGTTTCATCTTAGTTGAACTCAACTACCTTGAATGTTTAGAGTCACACTTTCTCCCAAAGAATGATGAGGTGAAAGAATGTCTGATGGGACTATCCAGCAGGGCAAAGAGTGTGTCCTCTTAATAATTCCAGAAGGAAAAAGGAGTGAACAAAAGTTCAAAGCTAGGCTTCCTTTCAGCAAATAAGGTTGTAATTTTACATCAGTATTTGTCAGTCTCTGATTCTCAGTTTTTGCCAGTTCTGCTTTATTTTGTCTAATATTTTCCAAGAAGATAGATTTTCAAAAATGTAGCCTCATTGTTTTTTAATTTGAGTTTCTTTGATTACTTTTGTGCCTGAGAGTTTCTTCTGTTAGCTACTCTTTATAGTTTTTAAAATTGCCTTTTCAATTTTTTACTCATTTTTTTTTTCCATAGTAAGCCCTTTTCTGTTATTAAGCCTTAGGAGCACTTCATAAATCAATGATGCAATCATGTGTCATATATTGCAAATATTCCATTCTAAGTTGCTGCTTTCTTTCAATTTTGTTTATAGTACTTTATGACTTTTATTATATATTTTTAGTTCTTTATCACAGGAAATCACCGGTATTTAATTACATAGATAAAACCCCTAAACTATTTCTTTAAACAATAAAGCCAACAGAACCATATGAGAGAAACAATGAAAACTGAATAAATGCCTTTTTACAACTGGAACAGAGAAATTAAAGTGTGTTTAGTACTTCCAGGGCCAAAAGTTATTCAATAAAATTACAGAGTGTTTAGAGGTTACATTTACTTGCACAGAACTTACATTGCAGTAAGACCACTTTGCTAAAATAATGCTTTCAAGGGCCATTTTAGGGTGTAAAGGAATATATACTTTTTTTAGTTGCATGGAAATAGAAATACTTTTATTTTTATTGATCTTTTTTTCTTTTGTCACTAGTTTTTAGAAGAATTACAACAAAAAGTTTGTGAAAAATAATCATTAGTTATCATGAAGAGGAAAATAAAAAGCATGAGAAATTCAGTGAATACAATATGAAAAATAAAATGTGGATGAGAATTTAAATAGATGTAGCAAATTTCATCACTACTCAGCCTGGCATTTGACTCTGTCTACACTGAAAGGACACCATCTAGATACCTATGATAGAAAATAGCGCCCAAAGCAGTTCTCAATCATTAAAGTTTTTTAAAAAAGATTTCATGCTCACATCCTGCTAATTAGATCCTGGGGAGCAGGTTTTAATAGGAAGAAGAATGAAGAAGTGAACCAGGGCAGATGCTGGAGTACCAGTCATGATGATGTGGGGTGTGCAAGATGAAGACAGTCACCTGACTGGCCAAAATAAAAAGTCTCAGAATCCTAAAACTTGATGAGGATGCAGGTCAACAGAAATTGTCCAACATGTCTCAGGGAGAACAAACTGATGAAAACTCTTCAGAAAACTCTGCCACACCCATGAAATCTGAGCATCACCTTGCAGATGCCAGTCTCCACAAGGAAACAGCTCACTGATCTTTGAGTAAATTTATTTCAAAGAGCATGATATTTCAACATGATTCTTAGTGACAAGGAGGGAGAGAGATTAGGTTGGTCATGAGATTTTGTTACTAAAGGGCTCCTTGTGTCTCAGAGGTTAAAGCCTCTGCCTGCAGTGCGGGAGACCTGGGTTCGATCCCTGGGTCGGGAAGATCCCCTGGAGGAAGAAATGGCAACCCACTCCAGTATTCTTGCCTGGAGAATCCCATGGACAGAGGAGCCTGGTGAGCTACAGTCCATGGGGTCTCAAAGAGTTGGACATGACTGAGCGACTTCACTTTCACTTCACTTCCACTTTCCCAGGTGGCTCTGGTGGTAAAGAATCTGACTGTCAATGCAGGAGACAGAAAATTCCTGAGTCGGGAAGATCCTCAGAGGAGGTCATGGCAACCCACGTCAGTATTCCTGCCTGGAGAATCCCATGGACAGAGGAACCTGGCAAGCTATTGTCCATAGGGTCGCAAAGAATCAGACATGACAGAAGCAACTTAAGCACACATGCTGGTAACTATTACAAATGGACTCAAAGAAGATAATCACTGAGGTTTCATATCTGATACTCCATCGGGAGTGCTTGGAGCAGGAGTCATCTCTCACCCTTCACATTTTCCATCTCAGCATCTTGTAAAATCCCAGGTGTTTTTCAAGGATTTGAACAGGAAAGGTTGAATAAAAAACTGTTAGAGGACAGGCTGGCTGCACCACGCTGCTAGTGGAGGTGATGGAATTCCAGTTGAGCCCTTTCAAATCCTAAAAGATGATGCTGTGAAAATGCTGCACCCAATATGCCAGAAAATTTGGAATACTTGGCAGTGGCCACAGGACTGGAAAAGATCAGTTTTCAGTCCAATTCCAAAGAAAGGCAATGCCAAAGAATGCTCAGACTACCCGCACAATTGCACTCATCTCACACGCTAGTAAAGTAATTCTTAAAATTCTCCAAGCCAGGCTTTAACAATACGTGAACCGTGAATTTCCAGTTGTTCAAGCTGATTTTAGAAAAGGCAGAGGAACCAGAAATCAAATTGCAAACATTTGTTGGATCATCAAAAAAGCAAGAGTTCCAGAAAAACATCTATTTCTGCTTTATTGACTATGCCAAAGTCTTTGACTGTGTGGATTACAGTAAACTGTGGAAAATCCTTCAAGAGATGGAAATACCAGACCACCTGACTGGCCTCCTGAGAAATATGTAATGCAGCTCAAGAAGCAACAGTTAGACCTGGACATGGAACAACAGACTGGCTCCAAATAGGGAAAGGAGTNAAATACCAGACCACCTGACTGGCCTCCTGAGAAATATGTAATGCAGCTCAAGAAGCAACAGTTAGACCTGGACATGGAACAACAGACTGGCTCCAAACAGGGAAAGGAGTACATCAAGGCTTTATATTGTCACCCTGCTTATTTAACTTATATGCAGAGTACATCATGAGAAATGCTGGGCTGGAAGAAGCACAGGCTGGAATCAAGATTGCTGGGAGAAATAGTAATAACCTCAGATATGCAGATGATACCACCCTAATGACAGAATGTGAAGAAGAACTATAGGGCCTCTTGATGAAAGCGAAAGAGGAGAGTGAAAAAGTTAGCTTAAAGCTCAACATTCAGAAAATGAAGATCATGGCATCTGGTCCCATCACTTTATGGGAAATAGGTGGGGAAACAGTAGAAACAGTGGCTGACTTTATTTTTGGGGGCTCCAAAATCACTGCAGATGGTGACTGCCACCATGAAGTTAAAAGACACTTACTCCTTGGAAGGAAAGTTATGGCCAACTTAGATAGCATATTAAAAAGCAGAGACATTGCCAACAAAGGTTGATCTAGTCAAGGCTATGGTTTTTCCAGTGGTCATGTAAGGATGTGACAGTTGGATTATAAAGAAAGCTGAGTGCAGAAGAATTGATGCTTTTGAACTGTGGTGTTGGAGAAGACTCTTGAGTGTCTGTTGGACTGCAAGCAGATCCAGTCAATCCATCCTAAAGGAGATCAGTCCTAGGTGTTCATTGGAAGGACTGATGTTGAAGCTGAAACTCCAATACTTTGGCCACCTGATGCGAAGAGCTGACACATTTGAAAAGACCCTGATACTGGTAAAGATTGAAGGCAGGAGGATAAGGGGATGACAGAGGATGAGATGGTTGGATGGCATCACCGACTTAATGAAGATGAGTTTAGTAGACTCTGGGATTTGGTGATGGACAGGGAAGCTTGGCGTCCAGTAATCTATGTGGTCACAAAGAGTCAGACATGACTGAGTGATTGAAATGAACTGAACTTAGAAGACAGGTTTACACACTCTTTTTGCAACCTCAAAGCATAACGTCTTGTAGATTTTCTTAAACTAAAATATAAAATTGAAGAGATTGCATATACTGCAACCATTGCAGTATTAACACAATTTGCTTACATATTTTTATTCTTTGTTTGAGTAAATAATGCCCTTTCTATGTTTCTTCATGCTACTTGATGCCTTGCTATGAAATACATAGCATTGATTGATGACATTGAATAATAGCATTGTTGATCTGGAATCAACAGTGTATTTTAAACCACCACAGTGAATATCTTTTATATCATGAACATGTTCAAAACGAGGAGAAGTGTTGCTTTAGATTTCCTTCCAGTGTAAATATATTATGTGGCCCTCTCTTAAATGGCTTGGGCTTGTCAGATGAGTCAAATGTTAGCTCTGCTTTAGGGATGACTCTGTCACCACTCCACTTATAATTGAACTCTTCATTAGTCTAATCTCCTTGTAGCTCACACAGTATTACAAATTTTTTGTTTGTTTGTTTCCTCTCTCCTTTAGTAAAATGGCAACTCCTTGGAGCCACTATGTCAACTGTGTTTATGGGTCTATCTCATATTCTGGTAATGCCAGTGAGGTAAGAACCTACACTCCGTGTCCCCTAGGATACACCTCCATACTTTTCTCTTTTACGGGCTGGATGTAGGGGCCACAGCCATCAGCTTCCTGGGCTCTCAGCTCTGAGGTTTTGTTCTCTCTCAGCCCTCCTCCACAGCAACTGTGATCAAAGTGAAGAGTGAAAATGTTAGTTGTTCAGTCATGTCTGACCCTTTGTGACCACACAGACTGTAGCCTGCCAGGATCCTCTGTCCATGGAATTTTCCATGCAAGAATACTGGAGTGTGTTGCATGCCCTCTTCCAGGGGATCTTCCCAACCCAGGGAATGAACCCTCCTCTCTTATGTCTCCTGCTTTGGCAGGCAGGTTCTTTACCACTAGCACCACCTGGGAAGTCCACTGGAGTGGCTAGCCAGTCCCTTCTCTTGAGTCTCCTGCACTGCAGGCAGATTCTTTACCATCTGTTAAACAGGGAAAGCCCAGCAGCTGTGACCTTTCTTGGTAATTGACAGCCCCAGTGCCCACTATGATGGTGAGCATCTTTGGAGCTGTTGACCTCCACCTGGCATCAGCTTGCAAACCTTGAATGCCACTGTTTTTCTTCCTCTGGGTGGAGCAGGAGAATCCCTTCTACTCCCTTTGAGAAGTTTAAAGATAATTCTAGCTATAGAAGAGTGACTTCTACCTCTTGTTCAACTCTCAGGAGGTTGGGTTAGGGCATAAATAAGCACATCTTCATTGATCCTAAGTCACTGAAGTCCCATCTGCCCTTCTTGGCTAGATATTTTGACATATGATGATTTTTCTCAAAGAGGTGCCTCTGTCTCCCCATGAATATGGCATTTCTAGAAGTTGTCTGAATGTCATATAGATGTTCTACATTTATCTACACTTGAACTCCAAATAAGTCCCATCATCATAAATTCTTTGCCACTGGGTTTCTGGACCCAAAGAATGTGATTGGACACACAAATTCCACTACAGCTAAGAATTTCTCAAATGTTCCCTGGCAGCTTGGAGCCTGCTGTGACCTACATAAACTGGGAACTTTGAGGTCTTGCTCTGCACAGCAGCAAATTAGGGCACCAGTCTGTATCAGCCCAAACAGTTAAGACAAAGGATCATAATCACAGAGAAGAAAACATCGGGGCAGACTTCAGCTTCCTTGGTAATTGGTCCCCGGGGAGGAAATGAAGCATGTATACAAACAGGTGCAAGTGGACTTAGTCCATGGTGAGTCCAAACAAGACAGTTGCAAGGGTCTTATAAAAAATCTCTTCCATCCTGTCCCTGGGTTTTCATCTCCAGCAAGGATGTTTCCTTCAGTGTGTTAGTTCCTGATATTCACCAGCCCAGTTTTAGTAACTGTCCACAGCAACACAAAATAACATTTCTAAAGCAAACACATGTGTTGACACGCTTTTAGATAGTGGTGAGTACCTTGTATACAAAAATATGTTCGTTTTAAATGTCGATGCACCAGTTGTAGAAATTTAAAAATATAAGAAGAAAGCTATTTCCCAAATCCCCTTTAGCCAAAAAATGATTGTCAGGACTTCTTTTATTTCCTGTTTGCTCTCTCTAAACACAGTTGTAGAGCATCGTTGATTTCATGCTTGAATTAAGTTCTGTATCTTGCTTTCCTAATTGGAGTGAGCTTATGGACCTCACACTTCATGTGATAAAATTCATTTTAATAGGTTGCATATTATTTCTTTGAAGAATCCTAATATAATCAATTGGGGGATTTTTTATTTCCAGTTTTAATTATTAATTTTTGATATCTTTATTGCTTATTGCCAAATTCAGATTTAAATTGAAGAAAGTAGGGAAAATCACTAGACCATTCAGTTATGAACTAAATCAAACCCCATATGATTATACAGTGGAAGTGAGAAATAGATATAAGGGACTAGATCTGATAGATAGAGTGCCTGATGAACTATGGAATGAGGTTCATGACACTGTACAAGAGACAGGGATCAAGACTATCCCCAAGGAAAAGAAATGCAAAAAAGCA
>SJYW01005898.1:131074-142640 GCA_006410735.1 Raphicerus campestris
TTTCTGATAACCAAAAAACTTATTTTTTCCAAGGGTGTTTCTTCTTAAACCAGCCACCACCCTCCAAATAAAGTTGCATTCCTATAGGGTGAGGGTGTAGTGAGTTACAATCAAGAAAGGAATTTATTTAACCCAAGGTTAACATGATCGATCTTACAGGTTAATACTTATTTCTCCTATATGCTAGTTATATTTATTATAAGGGCAAGGAATATGGAGATTTAGCAGCAAACATCAGCCCAAGTAATGAAAATCCTTTCCCCAATGTTCCCCTTAAGATCTATTTAGTCTTAAGATAGTGATAAAGTTACATTTTTATGTAGCAAGTACACAGTGATTTATAACAAAGTATAGTGATCTATAACAAGAGAAAATTCATTAACTCAAAAAGTCTAATATTGCTAATGTCAAAAACTACTATATTTCCTTTTCTATATTCCAAATACATTGATTAATATATTCCCAGGTGCCTAAGGATATGGAGGCCTGGCGGCAATCATTGACTCAATAATGAGAAAAGCCCTATGCTAATACTCCAAAGTCTCTGTGCTGTTTATGGTTGAGAGGTAGTAAACAATCATGTGTATTGTGGCAGGAGTATGGATAATCCTGTCACACAAGCTAGTCTGCCAGCAGAGAGGTTTGACTTGAGACATCCTTGTCCCACCCAGGGCATGGAATTAGCAGCAATTATTGACACAACAAATGAAAAACCCTTCACCAATATAATTCCTAACCAACCCACTATACTAATAATTTATAACTTCCCATAAGAATTTGCCTTTACTAAGTCCAAAACATCTCATGCCTCTCATGGTTGGGGGGCTGTTGTGGCTGGATGAACCTATACAGGCAGGCTAGATAACCTTCAGAGTTTGTAAGTTGAAACACTCTTGTCACACCCAGGAATTTTTATTGCCTTGGAGCTGCAAGTTAACTCCTTCTCCGAGAGAAATGGTTATGGGGGAGAGCCCCCCTGTAAAGTACTCTGGTTTTGGGGTAGACGCTCAGGAACAGGGGGTTTCCTGAGGCTTAATCACACCTTTGCGTACACCGAGGCCTCCTTCCTCATGACCTTTGCCATGGGTGGAGTTCCTCACTTTGGCTCCTGGCACAGTTTCTGGCCCCTGTCCCACTTGCTGCCCAAGCTCAAGCCCTTTGTCTCATCAGAACCTCAGAGTTTATCATCTGTGTGCCAAAGGTAGATGAGCTTTAGAGTTTAACAGCCTCTTCAGCACTTCATTTTCCTTTTGAACTCTCCCAACCATGTGTGAAAAAATAAATTTCTATGATTTTCTTTTGTTATCCTATTTTATCTTCTATTAATTTAATTATTGTCCAGCCAAAGAATCTAAAGGGGTGAAAGGAAGTTTTTCCTTCCCTACAATAGATAGATACACACACATACATAAATACATAGAAATACTCACACACATAAATAGATATAAATAGATGATAGATAGATTGAGGGGACAGTTGTCTTAGTTAAATGTTAATCATTAAATACTAATTATAGGTAGATACATACATACATAGGTNCTAAGTCCAAAACATCTCATGCCTCTCATGGTTGGGGGGCTGTTGTGGCTGGATGAACCTATACAGGCAGGCTAGATAACCTTCAGAGTTTGTAAGTTGAAACACTCTTGTCACACCCAGGAATTTTTATTGCCTTGGAGCTGCAAGTTAACTCCTTCTCCGAGAGAAATGGTTATGGGGGAGAGCCCCCCTGTAAAGTACTCTGGTTTTGGGGTAGACGCTCAGGAACAGGGGGTTTCCTGAGGCTTAATCACACCTTTGCGTACACCGAGGCCTCCTTCCTCATGACCTTTGCCATGGGTGGAGTTCCTCACTTTGGCTCCTGGCACAGTTTCTGGCCCCTGTCCCACTTGCTGCCCAAGCTCAAGCCCTTTGTCTCATCAGAACCTCAGAGTTTATCATCTGTGTGCCAAAGGTAGATGAGCTTTAGAGTTTAACAGCCTCTTCAGCACTTCATTTTCCTTTTGAACTCTCCCAACCATGTGTGAAAAAATAAATTTCTATGATTTTCTTTTGTTATCCTATTTTATCTTCTATTAATTTAATTATTGTCCAGCCAAAGAATCTAAAGGGGTGAAAGGAAGTTTTTCCTTCCCTACAATAGATAGATACACACACATACATAAATACATAGAAACACTCACACACATAAATAGATATAAATAGATGATAGATAGATTGAGGGGACAGTTGTCTTAGTTAAATGTTAATCATTAAATACTAATTATAGGTAGATACATACATACATAGGTACATAGATAGGTGTGGAGATACAGGTAAACATACAAACACATACATACAGTGTTACAGATAGCTAACAGATGCATACGTACATAAAAAGCAGTTAGGTACACAGATAGTCACATATACACATACATAGAGAGATACAGATAGATGATAGATATAGATACAGATTGATCAACTGAGATATTGGCAGATATACAGAGGTCAATTGAAACTCAAAAGCAGTCATAGATCTATTTATTGATTGATCTATGTAGGGACAAATAAATAGGTCAATATCTATCTATGTATATCAATATCTATCTATTGATTATCTATAGAGCTATAGAGGTAGATTATAGGTAGCTAGCTAGATAGCTTGATATGAACTTTGTGGAGAGACAGAGTTTCATCTTTCTACCTTTAGTGAAGTCTTAGAGGAAATTATATGTTCAACAAATGCCTGATGGTTAAGGAAATGCTTGGTCAGTGGATTCAAGGTGTCTACATGTATCTTGCTATGTGGGCTCATGCAGACTCTTCTGGTGGCACTGTCTTCATCCCCAGGCTGGCGTGGCACCAGGAGCTGCACTGCCATGAGCTGGCTCCCTCAGGGCAGAGAGAGCAGTAGCCTGAATGGTCTAGACCATCTACTCCAAACTGCTTTCTCTTTATATTTTCTTTCTTTTTAATACGGATGAGAGAAAAAAATCTGTAACCTTTTCTCACAAGCTATGAAGGATGTACTCTTTAGATTCAGACGCAAGTTAGATGGAAGTTGAGAAGACATGGGGACAATCATATAACTCACAGGCAATATAATCACCATGAAAATACAATCTTTTTGTCCTTTTCCTTTAGAAATCTAGTTGCTATCTTTTAAAAAGTGCTTGTGTCAGGAAAACCAGCTGATTAAAATGCATAAGGCTGAGCTTGCTGACTGTCACCAATAATCAGAGTATTTTTATCTGCAGTGCATATCACAATCTCATTTTTACAAGAAATGTGGTCTTTCTAAGTTTTGCAAATATGAGAATCAGGGGCATGTGGCTTCTCCATCTCTGGCTGGTGTCTTTGTGTCACTCACCTGCCGAAGACACTGTCTTCTCTACTCTTGATCTCCTCACAGGCAGTCTTCCTGGTCTGCACTTGACAAAGGGCTTCACCAACCACTGTCTGATGGATGGATGCGACGTCTAACATGCCCAGATGCCTACTCCTGCAAATAAGACAAAAATACACTTTGTTACTTGTGTCCTGTCCTGTGATCTTGGTTTTGTTGCCTGAACATGTAGCCATTTTCCCCCTTGAGCTCTGCCTCTGCTTCCTTTGAATCTCCACCTACTTTCTTCCCACACTCACCCCAAAGACTTTCAGAAAGTGACAGAACTGTTAAAGGTTTCAAAAGGCCTATGCATGTCTCCAGTCTGCAGAAATCCTGTTTCCTAACATAAAGTCGCCCTCGATAAACAGAAAGAAGAATGTTGGAAATGTTTGAAATAATGCCTTTACAGTGATGATCTGGCTTTTATTCTGTGGGTGGACACTTTTCATGGTGATTAAATTATTTAAAATAATAACCATTCAGTTCAGTTCAGTTCATTCGCTCAGTCGTGTCCGACTCTTTGCGACCCCATAAATCGCAGGACGCCAGGCCTCCTTGTCCATCGCCAACTCCCAGAGTTCACTCAAACTCATGTCCATCAAGTCCGTGATGCCATCCAGCCATCTCATCCTCTGTCATCCCCTTCCCCTCCTGCCCCCAATCCCTCCCAGCATCAGAGTCTTTTCCAATGAGTCAACTCTTCACATGAGGTGGCCAAAGTACTAGTTTCAGCTTCAACATCATTCCTTCCAAAGAACACCCAGGACCGATCTCCTTGCAGATCGACTGGTTGGATCTCCTTGCAGTCCAGGGACTCTCAAGAGTCTTCTCCTGAAAATTAATGCTTGTGAGAAAACAGTGATCTCTTTTTATCTGAACACAAAAAGATTGGAATATTTCCACAGATAAAAAAAAATCTCCCCTAAAACTCATTGCATGTGTTGGGTGTAGACTTTAGGTACCCTGGGACCTGTTATCCTGTTATCCTATCCTATAGCCCAGGTTTTGAGTGTGTAGAGGACGATGTGACTGCTTCAGGCAAGCTGCCCTCTCCACTCAGCCCCAGGATGTCAGATACTGTAGGATTTCTGCCCTGTCCCTGCAAAGCATTTGGATTTTTTTGACCCAGTTCTTATCTGGTCTGGTCTGTAGAATTGCTGCTTTCTCACATGAAGGAAAGATGAGTGGATTGCCTCAAAAGATTTCTGTTCTCTGTCTGGATTCTCACTGATGTGAAGGATCTCAGCAGAATCTGGCAATTCTGAACATGGAAGAAAACAGAATTTTAGATGGTAAGATTTGTGTCTACTCTTAAACAGATAGCTATCAAGAGTTTGAGAGACCAATTTAAAAAATATAAAACAAAAACCAATTTCATTTCTCAAAGAGGGAAAGAAACCTTAACTCCAGGGCTTTTAAAAGCTTCTTTCAGTTTGATAAAGTGGAATATTGAAGAAGATAATTGAGAGAAGGGGAAGAAGAAAGCTAACACAGAGATGCTGTATTATTTAGCAGATTTGCCAGGCTCAATTTAGTTTCTGCATGTGTGTATATCCCAGGTGATTCTATTCTTTTTACTTTTCAGAAGCTCTAAAGTGAAAAAAATTCAAATTCCCAAATCACATTACCACATTTATTTTATATTAAAGGAAAAAGAATCATATATATGATATTTACAATGTTTTATTTAAATGTTGGAGAGGATGTGGGGAAAAGGGAACTCTCCTACACTGTTGGTGGGAATGTAAGTTGGTAGAGCCTGGATTGGGAAGATCCCCTGGAGGAGGGAATGGCACCCCACTCCAGTATTCTTGCTTGGGAAATCCCACGGACAGAGGAGCCTGGGGGCCACAGTCCATGGGGTCACAGAAAGCTGGACGTGACAGCACACACACAGAACCACCATGAAGAGCAACGTGCGGTTCTTCAGAAAACTAAAAATAAAGCTACCACATGACCCAACAATCCCACTGCTCGGTAAGCATCCAGACAAAATTCTAATGAAAAAATATACATGCACCCATATGTTCATAGCAACACTATTCACAATAGTCAAAACATGCAAACAAACTAAATGTCCATCTACAGATGAATGGATAAAGATGATGTAGTACATGTATACCGTGGAATACTACTCAGCCATAAAAAGAATGAAATAATGCCACTTGCAAAAATATGGATGCAACTAGAGATTATCGTATAAAGGGTAGTAAAGTCAGAAGGAGAAAGACAAATATCATATGATAACACTTATATGTGGAATCTAAAATATGATATGAACTTATCTACAAAACAAAAAAAGACTCACAGACATAGAGATCAGACTTGTGGTTGCCAAGGAAGAGGGGGTGTGGGAGGGATAGAGTGAGAGCTTGGGATTAGCAGAAACAAACTATTATAAATAGAATTAATAAGAACAAAGTCCTACTGTATAACACAAGCAACTATATTCAGTATCCTATGATAAATGATAACAAAAGGAATATTAAAAAAGAATGCATATATATGAATAACTGAATCAGTTTTCTGTTTACTTGAAATTAATGCACCATTGTAAATCCACTACACTTCAATTTAAAAAATTTAAAAATGTATGCTTAAATGTTCAGTAATGATGAAAGCTCCAAACAATCAAAATTGACACATTTTTATTTTAAGAATATTTTGTTATAAAGTTTAACCAAGCAGGGAAAGCAAGAGTTGACACAGTTTGGCAAGCATAATGAAAACACATTTGCTAGCATGTTGTAAAGGCTATGGCACACACACAGCAAAAGAAAGTGAGCTCCCATGGGGACAGAGTTGTTGCCATGTCTGTAATGAAAGTGGCCACCTGCCTTGTGATATTGACATCTAATTCTAAAAGAAATGTGCATTCATTAAATTCAAGGCAGGAAACATTGCCAACATAGAAGGGTGTATCCACAATAATCTCACTGATTTTATGTGCTTTATTTTCTGTCTATATATTTTAGTTCTTTTATTAAACTAAATGAAGCTAAGAGCATATCCTCTATACAATTTATATTCCAGCTTTTCATTTGCCCTTGTTTTATGAACATTTCACCAAATTTATCAAAACATCATTCTCAGTGATTAACTTATAGCCTAGCAGTTTACACATGCTGGCCAGCCTCTATAATTGTTGGATATTGTACATATATGTGCACATATACCCACACATATATTCAAATATATTTCCGGTCTTAAAGGTTGTGTGTTTATTCTATGATATTTCAAAAGTATAAAAGCATTTAGAAAATAACAAAGTTGATAATGATTCCATCATCCATGAAAAGCTGCTATTATTTTTAAAATTTATTTGCTATCTTTGTAAAAAAATATCCTCTAGTCTTGATTTCATGTATTGGAGAAGGAAATGGCAACCCACTCCAGTATTCTTGCCTGGAGAATGCCAGAGACATAGGAGCCTGTTGGGTTGCTGTCTATGGGGTCGCACAGAGTTGGACATGACTGACGCGACTTAACAGCAGCAGCAGTCTTAATTTTACCTAATAATAGGTATTTCCCATGTCATCAAAATATATTTAAGCACCATTTTATAGGGTATGTGTTATCCAATTGTAAGAATTAGTCATCATTTCCATAAATGTTTTCTTAGAATTGGGCCTGGATTATTTGATTTTCATTACTGTAAAAATTAGTCAAGCATGGTCATTTTGAAGGGTATGGTAACAGTGAACAAACACATTTAACAATTTGTACATATTCATTCTGTCCACGGGGGTAAGTATTAGGAGACAGATTTCACTCCATTCTGAGTTACAGACAAGTACGTACAAAGGGAATGAAGAAAAAGTACCATAGAGTTCTCCCCATTTTCAGCAAATACCTTATAAATCATCTCAGGTTCTCACACAAAAAAGGGAAAATAGTATAGTTTCTTAAGAAAATAAAATCACTTCAGAAAAACTCTGTTTTTGTAATTTGAAACAAACCCTGAGATGTCAAAATGGCTGATACATTGAGTCACTGAGGAGAAGACAGGGAAGGAAGGAGCAGGGGTCCCCAGGCTGGTGGAGGGGGTTTCCTAGTGGAGGGTCTTGGCTGGGGCCACAGGACTCTATTATAGGTTGTTTATTGATTATTTGGGTGGACTGCTCGCATCACATTGATATAAACAGCATGACTCAGTTCTGTTCTTCAATTTCTTTGTAATAATTATTTGCCTGCTAAGAATGGACCTTCCCGCTGAACCACCACCGTTTTGTTGGATTTCTGGCCATCTGCTTGGGTCTTGGTACATGGCACCTCTTCTGGGTGCCAGCTCTGGTACATGGGTGGATGTCAGCCAGTGCCAGGCAGGGCTGCCAAACCGCTTGCCACGTGTTGAGGCATATTTCTATGCCAGTGGGAATACTGCCTCTGATCCAAACTCTACCACGTGCCTGTGGAACCCTCAGAACCCATCGTCCAGCAACAGCTAGCATCTCTTGGTGGTGCCTATGCAGGTGCTGCAGATTCGTATTTTGAATGTCACTCTTCTCTGGTCCTGTGGTCCCTGCTGAGAAACACGCCCCTGGGAAACACCCACTGCATTGGGCGGTGCTGGGGCTCCCCATCCTCATGGAAAGGTCTACCAAATTGCGCTTCCAGAACAGGTTACTGTGTCAACACGGGGCACCTGTTGGTCCATACCTTTAGTAAAAGCTCCCTCCTCATCTTCTCCTGCCAAGAAGTGGGTGAAAATGTAAAAGTGTTAGTCGATCAGTCGTGTCTGACTCTCTGCAAACCCACAAACTGTAGCCTGCCAAGCTCCTCTGTCCATGGAATTCTCCAGACAAGAATGCTGGAGTGGGTTGACATTTCCTTCTCTAGCCAAGAGAGGCACTCTTCAATTCAAAGCACATAAAAATGGTACAAAAAGATATACAAGGATTTGGACTGAAAAGGAAGAAATGTCTCTGAAGATCAGAAAAGAAGAGATTTTAAATTTTTAGGAAGGGTGTTTCTGGATGAATAGTCAGGGGACTTCTGAAAATTTAGCAAGACGGTTTCCTGGATGGCTCAGTGCTAAAGAATCCACTTGCCACTGCAGAAGTGCAGGAGATGCAGGTTGATCCTTGAGTTGGGAAGATCCCCTGGAGGAGGAAATGGCAGCTCACTTCAGTATTCTTGCCTGGAGAATCCCATGGACAGAGGAGCTTGGTGGGACACATTCAGTGGGGTCCCAAAGAGTCGTGTACAACTGAGCGACCAAGCAGAAGAGCAAACACCTTCCCCTGCAAGCCAGTCAAACCTTACGTATGTCAGGGCCTGGTGGTCCTCTTGGGCCAAAGAAAATACCTCATTCTGTTAATGAATTTGTAGGGTTGGCTAGTTTGAATGATTTTTTTTTTGACTCTGGGGTTCAGAGGCTGCCCCTGGTACCTGGTCTTGGGGTATTAGGGCAGGGGGATCCCAGACTATGAAGGCCTGATAGAGGAGGTGATAGAGATGTGAACTCTGCATTGATTGGTTTACATTTGAAGGGTGCTAGGAATCAGCCTACCTTGCAGGACAGTCAGAGCATCAAGATACAGAAAACAAAAGACATGAGTGATACAATTATGCATAGGGAAGACAATTGTGGGGGATGTGGATATTGTTGTTCTGGGGACACAAATGCTTGCAAAAGTTCAAGATAGAGAGAGAATTGTCTGTTCTGTTCTCCAGTTGTGTTGCTTGGAAGAATGGCAGCCATCCTGTGACCATGAGGTCACAAGCATTAGGAGGAATAGTAAGTACCAAAGACATGTGGATTTAAAAAATATTCACAACCAAGAAGTTGAGAGCTATGTTTTATTTGGTAGGAATTTTTATCACTTTATCACTCACCAGGAGATGCATCTCAAGTGACACAGAGAACTGCTCTGAGGAGTTGGGGGTGGGGGTGGAGGGAGGAGCCAGGTTTTATAGAAGACTTGCATAAAAGGCAGGTAGTCCAAATATCAAAAGATTATTGTTCATTAAAGAAACTCAGATAGCCCAAGTTAAGTAATTTAGCACTTTTCTATGTATGGGAAGCTGCAAGGGTCCGGGCTTACTGAAATCCAGTCCTTTAGTATGCACCTCAGCTATCTGGGTCCAGTTTCCTGTGTTTTCACATCCTGAGTTTTCTCAGGGCTCACCAGCTTACCTTCCGCAGTGCCTATAATTACTGATGACTGTTACATCCTTATTTACTCATGTGGCAGGAAATATTCTATTTCTCAGAGAAAGTAGCAAAATGATGAAAAAAATCTAAGGACTTGATGGCACAGTAGAATCAGTCTCAGGAGAGCACTTACTTCTTTGTTGCCTGTTAAGTCAGAGCAATAACCCCTATTTCTTCAAGTCATTGTTGAACAGGGGTTTTGTGCTAAAGATATTCCTGATGCTATAGTGGAATGTTTCCATGAATCTTTCCCTCTGCACTCTGTCTAATGTGCACCCCCCCATCCCAGGTGTTCCTGCCCCTATCCCAACTTTACAGCATACAACATTTTATACTGATTTATTTATTATCTTTCTCACATAGTAGAATGTAATATCCATGAGAGAAGGACTTCTGTTTGTTCCATGTACCTGAAGCTGATGGAAAGCCCTAGAACATAACAATCACTCAGTGGATACTTCTTATACTAATGAGTGAAGATGCTTTATTAATCACATCAGTAAATATTTGTCAAAAAATAGAGTCATGGCAAGAAAAAATATTTAAACTGAATTGCAGATGTTTCAGAGCTGAAACAGAAAGTAGAAAAATTAAAAAGTTAGACATTTTCATGTGAGAAAACAAAGGTCAAAAAGAGATGTCAATTGACAACAGTCATACTGTTAATACAAAGTTCGAGTGCCTAACACAAAAACAGACTGAAATGCCAGTGTTTGGAGCAGAAAGCTTTACTGCAGGATCATGAAAAGTTAGAGGTGGCTCGTGTTCTAATAGCCCTGAGCTTCCCAAAAGGTTTCATCAAAGCTTTTGTAAAGGCTAGATAAAAGAGTGAGGGGTCAGAAGGGTGTGTAATCAACTCGTGCACAATTCTCTGATTGGCTGATGGTGAGGTAACAGGGTAGTATCACAGAGGTTAACATTATCATTCCTTAGACTCCAGGGGTCCTGGGGCTATATGCTCTTGGTCATCAAGTAGTTAGGATCTTCCATTTGTGGGAGAGGGGGAGGCTTTTTACATCTCTAAAAACTCAGGGAATTTGCATCAATATTATTAACTATAACTTCAGAGAGGAGCTAAAGCAGAGGATATGGGGGAAGATCTTTTCTTGGAAGGCCCCACATGGTCCTGCTCCATTACAATTCCCCCCTTTTCTTTGATACTCCTCAATTTTGAACAAGAAAAAGGCTCAGGTAAGGAGGTTAATCATAAATTTGACAGACATACCCACAGGGTTCTGCTCAGTTAGAACACTTATATTGTTAGTACATGGGCAAACTCTACAGATCTGATGTTAAATTAATCATGTGCTTTGTTTAATAGCTTAAAAACTATTTCAACTTGCATGCTTATAGGTTGTGCCATTTCCAAATGCCATATCCAATGCCATTTTGACTT
Organism: Raphicerus campestris; assembly: GCA_006410735.1. Lineage (NCBI taxonomy): Eukaryota > Metazoa > Chordata > Mammalia > Artiodactyla > Bovidae > Raphicerus > Raphicerus campestris. Next base: position 141,995 of record SJYW01005898.1, read on the forward strand.
AACAATATTAATTCTACTTGGCTCATCCTTACAAGCTGAAGTTTTATAACTTTATTTTTGATCAATATTTCAAAAAGATTTCTTCTTAAAAAGCTAAGCCATCAAATAATGAAAGCCTGTATTATATTTAACATAGTCTCTATTTTTAATAAGCAGTGCTATTCTGAAACCCACTCCAGTGTTCTTGCCTGGAGAATCCCAGGGACGGTGGAGCCTGGTTGCCGTCTGTGGGGTCACACAGAGTTGGACACGACTGAAACGACTTAGCAGCAGCAGCAGCTATTCTGAAAATATGTAAATTAAATGTTTAGTAATTTAAAATAATTGCTTGAGGAATAAATCATTTCATTTTGTCCCGCGAGTGTATGTTCCTCGGTTCTTTGTCTCGTCACAACAAAGATTTGGAGTGATGGACATTAAAGCCCTCTCAGGGTGGATAGACCATGTTATAGCTCTCAGGTCTTGAATGGACCATGTTATAGCTCTTAGACAAATCAGTGTTACAGCTCTATTTTATTTAGAAGGTAGCAGGAAAATCCATCTTCGAGGCGTGAGGGCACGTTGATCCAAAGACATGAAGAGAAGAGCTCCCCAGGGGGGAGAGAGAGAGAGAGAGCTAGCTTTGGCCCTTCTTTTTTTTTTTTTT
>SJYW01005898.1:144116-160387 GCA_006410735.1 Raphicerus campestris
TTTTGCCATACATTGATATGAATCATCCACAGGTGTACATGATCTCCCCATGCCGAAGCCCCCTCCCAGCTCCCTCCCCACCCCACCTCCCCGGATCATCTTTATCTCTCCCTGGGCCTGTCCTATATAAATGGGGCCAGCCAGGAGTGTTGTTTGTTTCACCTGATGTCCTCACTCCAGTCCTCGGACCTTCTTTTGTTCTCTTTTAGTGGGCTTTTCCCTTCCTTGTCTTTTAGCCACCACCATTTTGGACTCCTTTTCTCTGTTCTACCTACCTAACAATTTGGTCTGGAAATTGGATTTAGACTTCACTTTTTTTCCACCAATAGAAAGTCTGAGATTCAATTTCAAAATAAAACATTTTCAAAATAATAATTTCAAATAATACAATTTCTAAATAGTTCAAGTTCAAAATAATCATACCTAAAATTCTTATAATTTTGTAAGAAATTCTCAGTATTTATTATAAGTAAACCGTGATTTAAATACATTTTTCAGTTTCAAGAACAGTTGATTTTTCAAGCCATTGAGCCAATATTATTTAGTTATGCATGAATGCTAATGAAGCCTAGAGGGAAGGTTGATCTGATATTTGGGTGTATGTATTATCCAAGGAAACCATTGATTAAAACTCTATATTAGCATTATTTTCTTTGTTCACTGATGCTTATATTCAAAGTGTTTGATAAATTGTATAGTATTTTATTTAACAAAAGCATCTACTAAATAATACATCTTATATTTCCTTGGTGAAATTATCAAACAGAAGCAGCATAAGCAATCTGGTCTCAGGAGATCCCCAGTGGTGGATGAGGCAGGCTTGTCAATAAGGAACAATGAACTGCAGAAGAAACAATTGATCATTTCAGCTAACTATTTGACTTAAAATATGCTCAAGGCATGGGGTTTCCTGTCAGGCACACAAGCACTTCAAGCATTTCTTTGACTCTTTCATCAAAGCATTTATGGAGGCTTATTTTTTTAAGTAATTTTTATTGGAGTATAGTGGTTTCACAATGTTGTGTTACTTTCTGCTGTATAGATATACATATACATATATTTCCTCTTTTATGGATTCCTTTCCCCTTTAGGTCACCTCCTTGTGCTATACAGTAGGTCCCCAGCAGTTATCCATTTTATACATAGTATTATCAGTGTATGCAGGCCAATCTCAGTCTCCCAGTTCATCCCAGTCACCCTTCTCTGGTAGCCATATGTCTTTTGGCTATGTCTGTGTCCTACAGAGGCTTATNTTATGAAAAAGGATGAAAATTATATATGAAAACTATAGAAAGCTATTAGACCTCTGTCATACTTTACTTTTTTAATAAAACTTGATTTTACTTTATCTCAGAAGAGACCAAAAACATGGAATGGCATTTTGTTAATACAAACTCCCCACTTGCTTGAATTTGCACTTGCTAAATTTTAACCGAGGTCCAGTACACACAAAGAACTAAAAAGAGAAATCTTTCACTGCACCAATGTCAGGCCTGCAATGAAAGCCACCCTGCTGGTTGTGGCTCTAATAATAAACTTTCTTTTATACAAGGCCTTTCAAAGTTACAGGGTCACAAAGTGCCTTGAAAATAAATCTTGGAAAGAACAGCAAATTCTGGAATAGGCCTGTGCCTCTAACAGAGTTAATAAATTGTAGGTGTAAATGACTAATGGCATGCAGACCCAGCGGTGAGTATGTTCAACAGATAAAAATGAACAAGTGTTGAGGACCAAAGGAAGGATCTATGAGCAGCAGGGATTTAGTGCAGATACTTCCAGAGTTTAACTGAGGCTGCAGGAAGCCTGGCCGAGGGCCTAAGATGAGGGAGCTGTGGAGATACATGCACCTGGAAGGCCACTGCAACTGTCGGGAGTGGAAAGGGGTGATGTCACATTCATGAGCTTGTTAACAGTCATTGGCTCAATCCTTGTGAAAATAAAAGCCTATACACTATTGGTGTGTGTGTGTGTGTATGAGAGAGTCACTCAGTCTCATCCAACTCTTTGGGATCCCACGGACTGTAACCTGCCAGGCTTCTCTGTTCAGCTAAGAATACTGGAGTGGGTTGCCATGCCCTTTCTCAATACACTATTGATACTATGCATAAAATAGATAACTAATGAGAGCTTATTGTACAGCACAGGGAACTCTACTTAATTGTCTGTGGTAACCTAAATGGGAAGAAATCCAAAAAAGAGGGATATACATATATAATATAGTTAATTCATTTTGATGTATGGGAGAAACTGACACAACAGTGTAAGTAACTATTCTCCAGTGAAATTTTTTAAAAATAAAAAAATAAAATAACTAGAAAAAAAAAGATGTATGACAAAGAGAAAAAATCTACAAAAGTTTTAACTGTTCATTTTCTGGAATTGCTTCCTAAGCAAAGCCCAAGGGAGCCCAATCACCCCACCACCACCCACTTACACAAAGATCACTCATTCTTATTTTTTCTTTCTTCTTCCCTCAAATACTGAGAAAGAGCAAAGAATCAAAATGGAAGACTTGGTGTAGTTTGACAATTGACACTTGAGACCCCTGTGGAGGGGGTGGGGGAGACCCTTCCAGTGTTAGGACTTGGTTCTCTTTATAGGGAGGTATTTTCCCTTTTTAATTCCAAAAGCACCTCCTATTCTTGACTCTGGGCACATTCACCTTGCTTCACACCTGACATCAGTATCTTTTTATGCCTCCCTTGCTCATTTCCAAGCATCTCTGATGGGATTTTAATCAATTTTCCTCTCGGGGCCATCCATTCCTTATTTTTCTTTCTGGTACTGTATCAGAAAGTATTTCTCATTTTCCACATTATTGTTCTCCCTGATAAGAAATTTCAAAATACATTTTGTTAGTTTCCTCATTATTAATTTTTTTTATTAGAACAGGCTTGCTTTTGCCTAATGGCATTTTCTCTTACTGAAATCCATATTTGTCTTATCTGAGTTAATTGTCTGAGGTACTGGAGAATTCTTTTCTGACTTCTGCTAAGTTATAAGTCACACATAGGTTTTGTATGCTGGTATTTACAACATTGCTTTTATTTTTGACTCACTATAAAATTTAGTTTAGTTTAAGTTTAACTTTTTAAGTTAAGCTGGAACATGTTACTAGATCATATCTCTGATGGCTTCATTAACTATTAATTTGCATTTAGGTACAACGTCCTGCTTTACCAGAGAGTTTCTCGGCCCAGAGAAAGGTTATTAGTTACCCAAGTCAACACTTCCATTTAAGGCTCAAAATTTTGCCAATATTTTGCCAGGTTGTAACCTGTCATCTTGATCATTTTCAACACTTCCAAGTGACTGGAGATCAAAATCACCCTGTTTAATATTTAGTCATCTTTTCTGAAGTGAAATTCTACCTGAACTAAAACCACTATGCCTTTCAATAGTCTTAGTCACAGACCCTGTGGGAAAGTTATTAATAACATCCATGTGACAGCTTTAAAGTTATCTTTAAATGTTTCCAGTCATCCACTGAATCTCTTCATTTAATGGACTGCTGGTCAAGGTCTCCTGAGGGGGCTGGTTTGTGTTACTGATGGGACATTCAAATTACAGCAAGAAAAACCAAGAGTAGGACAGGGCAATTGCCTGTCCTCACAGCACACTTTCTGTGCATCAGAGTAAGGATTTTTGAATCACCAGACTCTGTTGAATAACATTAGGCTTATAGCTCAAACTTTTATTCTTAAATTTGTGCACTGACTTATTCCCTGAAAACCTGCTCTAAGGGAGTNAGCACAGGGAACTCTACTTAATTGTCTGTGGTAACCTAAATGGGAAGAAATCCAAAAAAGAGGGATATACATATATAATATAGTTAATTCATTTTGATGTATGGGAGAAACTGACACAACAGTGTAAGTAACTATTCTCCAGTGAAATTTTTTAAAAATAAAAAAATAAAATAACTAGAAAAAAAAAGATGTATGACAAAGAGAAAAAATCTACAAAAGTTTTAACTGTTCATTTTCTGGAATTGCTTCCTAAGCAAAGCCCAAGGGAGCCCAATCACCCCACCACCACCCACTTACACAAAGATCACTCATTCTTATTTTTTCTTTCTTCTTCCCTCAAATACTGAGAAAGAGCAAAGAATCAAAATGGAAGACTTGGTGTAGTTTGACAATTGACACTTGAGACCCCTGTGGAGGGGGTGGGGGAGACCCTTCCAGTGTTAGGACTTGGTTCTCTTTATAGGGAGGTATTTTCCCTTTTTAATTCCAAAAGCACCTCCTATTCTTGACTCTGGGCACATTCACCTTGCTTCACACCTGACATCAGTATCTTTTTATGCCTCCCTTGCTCATTTCCAAGCATCTCTGATGGGATTTTAATCAACTTTCCTCTCGGGGCCATCCATTCCTTATTTTTCTTTCTGGTATTGTATCAGAAAGTATTTCTCATTTTCCACATTATTGTTCTCCCTGATAAGAAATTTCAAAATACATTTTGTTAGTTTCCTCATTATTAATTTTTTTTTTTTATTAGAACAGGCTTGCTTTTGCCTAATGGCATTTTCCCTTACTGAAATCCATATTTGTCTTATCTGAGTTAATTGTCTGAGGTACTGGAGAATTCTTTTCTGACTTCTCCTAAGTTATAAGTCACACATAGGTTTTGTATGCTGGTATTTACAACATTGCTTTTATTTTTGACTCACTATAAAATTTAGTTTAGTTTAAGTTTAACTTTTTAAGTTAAGCTGGAACATGTTACTAGATCATATCTCTGATGGCTTCATTAACTATTAATTTGCATTTAGGTACAACGTCCTGTTTTACCAGAGAGTTTCTCGGCCCAGAGAAAGGTTATTAGTTACCCAAGTCAACACTTCCATTTAAGGCTCAAAATTTTGCCAATATTTTGCCAGGTTGTAACCTGTCATCTTGATCATTTTCAACACTTCCAAGTGACTGGAGATCAAAATCACCCTGTTTAATATTTAGTCATCTTTTCTGAAGTGAAATTCTACCTGAACTAAAACCACTATGCCTTTCAATAGTCTTAGTCACAGACCCTGTGGGAAAGTTATTAATAACATCCATGTGACAGCTTTAAAGTTATCTTTAAATGTTTCCAGTCATCCACTGAATCTCTTCATTTAATGGACTGCTGGTCAAGGTCTCCTGAGGGGGCTGGTTTGTGTTACTGATGGGACATTCAAATTACAGCAAGAAAAACCAAGAGTAGGACAGGGCAATTGCCTGTCCTCACAGCACACTTTCTGTGCATCAGAGTAAGGATTTTTGAATCACCAGACTCTGTTGAATAACATTAGGCTTATAGCTCAAACTTTTATTCTTAAATTTGTGCACTGACTTATTCCCTGAAAACCTGCTCTAAGGGAGTCCCTAAGATAGTTATGCCATTCATGTTCCCATGAGCGATGCACACAGGTTTTCCTTTCTCTGTGTCTTTGCCAACATCGGGTACTGTGTTTTAATTACAGCTATTCTACAGGCGTTTGGTTTCATTTGCACTTTCCTAAGGACTAAGGAGGGCTTCCCAGGTGGCGCTAGTGGTAAGGAACCCGCCTGCCAATGCATGAGACAAGAGATGTGGGTTCGATCCATGGGTTGGGAAGATCCCCTGAAGGAGGGCATGGCAATCCACTCCAGTATTTTTGCCTGGAGAATCCCATGGATAGAGGACCTTGATGGGCTACAACCCATGGGGTCAGACAGAGCTGTAAGGATTAATGAAACTGATATCTTTTTATTTGCTTGTTTATCATTCAGATATATTTTTTGGTGAAGTGTCTGTTTAAAANGAGAATCCCATGGATAGAGGATCTTGATGGGCTACAACCCATGGGGTCAGACAGAGCTGTAAGGATTAATGAAACTGATATCTTTTTATTTGCTTGTTTATCATTCAGATATATTTTTTGGTGAAGTGTCTGTTTAAAACTTGTGCCCACAATTCTGTAAAGCAATTATTCTTCAATTAAAAGATAAATAATTTTTAAAAAAGCAACAACAAGAAACAATGAAAAAAAAGTGTGCCCAATTTTAAACTGAGATTTTTATTTAGTTATCATTGAAAAATTGAGTTCTTCACTATCAAATACATGATATGCAACTGTTTCCTTCTAGTTTATGTCTTGCCTTTAATCTTACTGATTGTTTTTTGAAGCACAAACAAGCTTATACATTTTTAATATAGTTCAGTTTACCAATCTGTTATTTTATGTAGTGTTGTATCTAAGAACTTTTTGCCCAAACCAAAGTAATGAAGATTTTCTCTTATATTTTATTTAAAATGTTTTATAATTTTAGCACTAATATTTGTATTAATGATTCACTTTGAGTAATTTTTCTATTGTGTGTGGTAGAGGTCCAAGTTATTAATTTGCTTCTGAATATCCATTTTCTCCTGGCTTTGTTTATTAAAAAACTCTCTATTATCCATTGAATTACCTTGGAATCATTGTCAAAAGTCAAATAGCCATCCATGTACTTCTTTCTAGTTTTTTGCACAATTTTAAACACTAATTGCAGCACTTAACATTGATCACTGTCCCACTTTATCAAAATTGAATCAACTGTTTAAGAATTAAAAGTTTAACAAAGGAGAAATGGAGTTTTTAAAAAAAAAATACTTAAAATATTAATAAACTTGAAGATGCATTTATTTCACAAACAAATAAAATATGCATCAGCAGAGATTTTAAAGTACCCAGAAAAGCTTTCAAATGATTAATTCATCTGTAGACAATGTTATACCATTAAATTAAGTGCCTATATATTTTATATATATGTATATTCTCAATCAGGTAAAAACCTAGGAACTCAGGAGGCAGCAAGTGTGGAGGAACCCAGTATTCCTCTAAGGAATACTTCTGATAAGAATTTGTGAAAAGAGCAAGGTCACAGAGGAATGAGGCAGTGAGGGACCCCCCAGAGAAGGTGGGCAGAGGCTAGTCAGGACAAGTCCAATATGTGAAAGAGGCAGTGGTCAGTCATGGAGCCAAATACCAGATGAGGGAAAAAGTACAGCTCTGTGATAAACAGAGAAGGAATGTGATCAGAGTCTGTTGTGACCAAAACCCAGCTTTAAAGACCAGCATTAAAAGTCTCTCTCGCATCTTCCTACATTTTAAGATCTGAGCAAGCCAGAATGATTTTCAACCCCCAAGATGATTAGAGAATATTGTCAAATGTTATTTTGTTGTATAACCCTGAAACAGCATGGAAAAGCGTGGAAACAGTTTTCCTGGAATGTCTCCAGGTCCAGTGCTACGTTAGGTGTTTCCATGCATATCTCTTTATTTTGTGTTTAGGCACACTGAAGTATCATTTTTAGAAAGACAAAAGGAAAACTAACTGTTCAGGGACCAGAGGACCTGAGTTCAGATTTATAACCAGGTTCTCTTCCCTTGTGTCTCCTGCAGCCTGGAAACTAAACAGAGAGAAATACAGTGGGTGATTTGAGTGATTTTATTTGCCCTGTCTTCTTTCAGGAACTGCATGGCCAGGCTCCATGAGATTAAAGAACACCCCATCAAAATGCGACAGCTAGTTCATTCTAGCTCTGGTCCACACAGCTTGGGGGTGATAAAGTATCGTCACCATGTATGCAGCTTCTATGTCCCAGTAAATTTCTGCTGAGAGCAGATTATTAGGAAAGCATCGCAAGGCTTCTTGGAACTAAAATATTTTACTTTTGTTTTATTCTTGTCACCTCCAGTTTTACCCAAAGAGATAATTGTTCCTGATTTCCAGGTTGAGCTCTTAACTAGGACAGTGTCTGAGAACACTGAGGATAAGAATGACTCCCAGGGCTTTTCATCATCAAAATCTTTACCAAGAGCATATTCTGTGCTGAGAACGGTGGTGAACATCTATTACCTACTATCTGTCTTTTTCACCAGAGTGCATCCCTCTAAAGCCCATTTAGGACAGGTGGTCTAACATTCTGTATGCGTAAAAATCACAGCGGGAAATTTCCAGATGCAGTTTCCTTGTGGTTCAACTACTAAAGACCCTGACTGAATGGTTCTGGGATGGAGCTCCATATACTAAAAAAAGAAACTCATAAAGTTGTCCAGGTGATACGATGCAGGTGGTCACAGATGAAATTTTAAAAATCTTTCCTGTATTGTATGCTGTTGATTTGCACAATGTGAGAGTTGTGAGTTAGGTTTTACTTGGGGCCAAATGAGGACTTAAGCCAGGAGACAGCATTTCAGATTGCTCTGAGAAACTGCTCTGAGGAGGTGATGGTGGCGGTGGACATATATAGGATTTTTGCAACCAAGAGCAGGTAGTCAGGAACATCAAAAGATTGCTGTTAATTAAATGGAATAGATATATCAAGTTAAGGAGTGCAGCACTTTGGAAGGGAGGATGCAAGATTCTGGGCTCACTGAATTGTTTCTTTTGATGTGCATCTCAGCTCTCTGGGGGCTAGTATCTAGTGTTTCTGGGCTTCCCTGGTAGCTCAGTGGTAAAGAATCCACCTGCAGTGCAGGAGCCATGGGTTCAATCCCTATTTAGGGGAGATCTTCTGGAGAAGGAAATGGCAACCCATTCCAGTATTCTCATCTGGGAAATCCCATGGTGAGAGGTCCCTGGTGGGCTACAGTCCATGAGGTCACAAAGAATCAGATAGGACTTAGTGACTGAACAACAATAACAACAACAAATAGTGTTATGGACTCTGAAACTTCACTGTAGTTTCCAAAGCTTCTTGAAAGAAGGAAATCATTGACATACTTGTGAAAATCAGGTTTTAATTTACCAGCAAGATTGTTAGTTGGAAGAAAAGGGACAAGCATTATGATTTTCGACCATCCTGAATGTTTCAATGAAAATTCAAAATCTAGGTAGTTTGAATATTTTTTTTACTTCTAAATATTTACATTTGCTGCCAGAAAAAAAAATCCATGTATTTATCAGCATTGTCTTTGCCACAAAACAAATGATCTGAATATTTTTTGGATGAATAAAGATTACTTTATAGTTATCTACCTCACAGATGTTGTATATGGCTACATTTCATATCCCAGGTATCTGTTGATTTGTTAAAATAGGTAGATAGATGATTGATAAATAGAAATGCAGCTCACCCCTTTTTATTTAGAAACGTACAAATGCCTACAGCACTGTGGAATTCCAAACTCCATCCTTTACTCAATTATCAGGACAAGGGAAGATTTAATATCATTATTCTTCTTGTTGTTGCTATTTTTCCTAATGAAATTAGAGCCAATTATTTTCATAAACCTCTGGCTTATTGAAATTCAGGAAGATAAGAGTTTGCTACTAGTATTGGGAAATTATTAAAAGCAAAATTTCCTGTCTACCCAGGATACTGCTCCACAAATGTAGACAAGAATAGTTTCATTACTGGGTAGGTAGCCAACTGACTGCTGTATATCATAAGCAAGTTCCTAGAGTGATTACAAAAGCAGAACAAAATCTGCAAAACCAGAGAGCAATCCAGCCAGATACAATGCAATGAATGCATTTTCTCAGGATGAGGTGAGGTGAGGTGAAGTTGCTTAGTCGTGTCTAACTCTTTGCGACCCCATGGGCTGTAACCTACTAGGCTTCTCCGTCCATGGGATTCTCCAGGCAAGAATGCTGGAGTGGATTGCCATTTCCTTCTCCAGGGGATCTTCCTGACCCAGGGATTGAACCCAGATCTCCCGCACTAGAGACAGATGCTTTAACCTCTGAGCCACCAGGGAAGCCCATTTTCTCTGGATAAACAATAAATAGTACTTAAGTAGGAAAATATGTGCACTAACTGTCACACATAATTTATCTTAAATTCACATGGTAATTAAGATGACCATATGTGTTCAATAATTGACTTTATTCAGAGCAAAAATAGGACTTCTTTTCTCTCTATGACAATCAGATAGTTTTACAACTTGGAAGCAGGCACCAAGTTAAACATACCTTAAACTCTCCTCCCCAACCCCCCCCTCCATCCCCCGAAAGGAGAAGGAGAGATTTGGCAGGGTACCCATTTCCTTGATGTTCACATTTCAAAGAAATGACTCCCAGGGCCTCAACTGGAGAGAAACTTATCTAGCTTTTAAAAAGGTCTACATGCACCTCCAAGGGACAGAGAAAGGATTTGCAATTACATTTTCTAAAGGAAGCATTCTAAAAAGAAAACTGTGGGGGTGGGGAGGGGAGATTTCTATCCTCTTTCCACCAGGGAAATTTTTAAAGTTTAAGACTTGTATTTGCTCTTACACTAGCATACTTTTTTTCTGACAAAAAATGAGATTTCACCAGAATTTAGAATAAAGCATATGTTCTACAAATTAGGTTGTTACTGACTTCATATTTCCTCACAGTTTGTTTACTTATTCTAAGCATTTTCCAATTCCACAAGGGCTTGTTAATAAATCTTAGGGGAACTGTTTGCCTGTGTCAATCAAATGTCTTTAGCATATTTGTTATGAAACACACGCACACTTTAAGAGAACTCCAGACTCCTAGCTCTTCCCTTTTCCTGAGATATTTTAGAAGTTAAGTGTAAAGGCTTCAGACCAGTGACCTACTCATCTTTTTATTTTTGGCATGAAATAACCCAACTTGAAAATGACGCATTTCTAGAAAATCTTGCAGTGGAAGAGATCCTAATGGTGCAACACAACCAGGTTCTTCCAATGTAAGAAAGAATACTATTTCAATATTAGCATCGTCCCCAGTATTACAGCCTTTCCCTTACTAATGTTGAAGTGTAGAGTCATTCTTCTTCCTTCCTTCCTTAAACAGCGGCATATCTACCACGTGGCAGGAAATAGCCTATGGCTTTGTGGAAGGTTCTAGAAAGTGGTCAGGGATCTTCCTGTCCAGTTTGCTGAGCTGTGACCAGAGCCTCAAGGAGTCCTTCTGCACCTCATATGGGCAGAAATTTGCCAGGCGGCACACCTGGACAGAACGTTCCAAGCAAATGAGAGACACAAGGACTTGAAAAGGGATATTTAGAAATAATTATTTTTTGGTTCAGTTCAGTTCAGTCACTCAGTTGTGTCCGACCCCATGAATCACAGCACGCCAGGTCCATCACCAACTCCCAGAGTTCACTCAGATTCACGTCCATCGAGTCCGTGATGCCATCCAGCCATCTGATCCTCTGTCGTCCCCTTCTCCTCCTGCCCTCAGTCCCTCCCAGCATCAGAGTCTTTTCAAAAGAGTCAACTCTTCGCATGAGATGGCCAAAGTACTGGAGTTTCAGCTTCAGCATCATTCATTCCAAAGAAATCCCAGGGCTGATCTCCTTCAGAATGGACTGGTTAGATCTCCTTGCAGTCCAAAGGACTCTCAAGAGTCTTCTCCAACACCACTGTTCAAAAGCATCAATTCTTTGGTGCTCAGCCTTCTTCACCGTCCAACTCTCACATCCATACATGACTACAGGAAAAAACATAGCCTTGACTAGACGGACCTTAGTCGGCAAAGTAATGTCTCTGCTTTTGAATATACTATTTAGGTTGCTCTTAACTTTTCTTCCAAGGAGTAAGCAACTTTTAATTTCACGGCTGCAGTCACCGTCTCCAGTGATTTTGGAGCTAAAAAAAAAATAGTCTGACACTGTCTCCACTGTTTCCCCATCTATTTCCCATGAAGTGATGGGACTGGATGCCATGTTCTTTGTTTTCTGAATGTTGAGCTTTGAGCCAACTTTTTCATTCTCCTCTTTCACTTTCATCAAGAGGCTTTTTAGTTCCTCTTCACTTTCTGCCCTAAGGGTGGTGTCATCTGCATATGTGAGGTTATTGATATTTCTCCCAGCAATCTTGATTCTAGCTTGTTTTTCTTCCAGTCCAGCGTTTCTCATGATGTCCTCTGCATATAAGTTAAATAAGCTGGGTGACAATATACAGCCTTGATGGTAATGTGTTAATTTAAGAATGTCTCAAAAGAACAAGTTGAATGTGAGTTTGGGGTATTTCTTGAAGAGTTGATGGAGCAGAGTTTTGGCTGAGCATCCTGTACTCATCAGAAGAGGCCAACGGAGGCAGACTTTGAGTAGAGGTGGAATGAGATGTGTGCTTCTAACACAGTATTTCCCCCGTGAGAGCCTGCAGTATGACCAGAAGTGGCCAGAAGGCTCTCGATGAGACCCTGGCCACACAAGGGGAAGTCGGAATGGCAGGAGTTGAGCTACTAGTAGAAGGGATGGAGAACTGAACAGATTCCATTTCTCTCCTCAAAGCTGAGAAATGGAAGGGCGTCCTTTGGGGGTTTTGTCTCACAGCTGTGAACTTGGGATGAGCAAGCAAAAACTTAGCCAATTTTTGATAAAATTTGCACTGTTGAAAAATGGAATTCCTTTGATATTTCTTGTAAATTAAAAAAAAAAAACTTGGGCATATTTTATAACTAACCTTATTTCTAGGGAGCCTCTGGCTGCTGTGAGGGCCTAGAAGTCTCTTTAATTAATCAGTATATAAGCTGGCACAGAAGCTGAGGGTTAAAGCAGCTGATTTCCCTCCTCTTCTGGCTGCCACCTTGTGGTGTCACTTCTGTCCACAGTCCTGACCATGCTCAATTTCGTATTCCCCTAAATGTAGAGTTTGGAGAGGTTAGACCTATCTTCTGGAACTCTTACTTAACATCCCTTAATTTGGAGCTCATGGCCTAGTTTTCAATTTTAAATTCTCCTAAATGCAATTCTCATGAGGAAAATTTTCTTTTACGTCTCAGAAAAGCTTTGTTCACATCTACTTTGTGTGAATGAATTGACCAGTAGTGTATATACCAGAGTGGGCTTCCCAGGAGGCTTAGTGGTAAAGAACCCACCTGCCAATGTAGGAGGCATAAGATACATGCATTCAACCCCTGGGTCAGAAAGATCCCCTGGAGGAGGGCATGGGAACCCACCCCAGTACTCTTGCCTAGAGAATCCCATGGACAGAGAAGCCTGGTGGGCTACAGTCCATGGGGTCACGGAGAGTCAGACATGACTGAAGTGACTCAGCACACACACACAAATACCAGAATACTATCCCCCGCCTTTTTAAAATCAAGATAATCTTTTTCATGTTAAAAAATAGTCTTAGATTATTCTCATCTGTGAAGTGAGAATGCAATTTTGAAACTGTTCCAGAGAATCGGACAAAATGACAGGATGTGATTTCTCCTCCCTGGTGAGATAATGCCTGGCAGGCATTCAGGATGGTCATCCTGATGCTCAGCCCCAGGTGCCCCGTTTGAATGCTCCAGTATACTCATTCACACTAATTACGAGACAGTCATTTTGAACCAGTTAAACATTCAGGGTGAAACTATATATGTGCCTATATAGTTCAGTTTACTGAAGCTCAGTGGCAGACAATGCCCTGATGGAAAGTGTTCCTCCAGGAACCTGTGGGTCAGAGCAGGAACGTGAGTCTCCTGCCCCTGCTGCAGGTGCTAGAAGATGCCGTGGAGCTTTGCTTAACATTCTTCTGCTAATTTTAACAATTCTCTACATATTTAATCCTAGGGTGAGGAGACAGAATCTCATAAAATGGGTTAAAAGGCCCCAGATTTTACAACTGGTAAAAATGAATATTTGGGGGAACAAGGATTGGAATAGAAGTTTGCTTTGGAAGAATTCTTTTCTCTACACCCATTTGCATCCAAAATTAAGCCATCCATCAACCCTCCCCTGGAAGCAACATTGCAAAACAAGAAACAGCTACTTTGACTCAGAGCTGTGGAAAAGAAGTCTTGCCAGAAAAGAATCAGCTTTGATAAGGGTCTAATACTCCATGCTCTGCTAGTATCTGACGTTTACCATCAGATTTAATGAGAAAATAATCCCCCTTGAATCAAATACTATTATCTTCATTTCTACAGATGAGGAAAAAAAAACTGTAACAACAACCCCCCAAAATTCAGCTATATCTCAAATGACTAAAATTGGGATCAACTGTGTTGAATGCCCAGCTTGAAAGCCCCGTTCACACTTGGGAAGTAGTTCACAGTTCGGGATCCAGGGAACTGTGGTTACAAGCATTTATATAAGTCAGTGGGTTTCCCAGATAGCACAAGGGGTAAAGAACCTGCCTGCCTATGCAGGAGACATAAGGGACATGGGTTTGATCCCTGAGTTGGGAAGATCTGGAGGAGGGCATGGCAACCCACACCAGTATCCTTGCCTAGAGAATCCCATGGACAGAGGGGGACTATAGGGTTGGAAACAGTTGGATATGACTGAAGTGACTCAGCACACATACACACATATGACTTGATATTATTGCCTCTACCTTCTAATTGAGGAGATGTAGGTCTCAGCCATGTTTATAGAGTTTGAATGTGCAAAGTAGGGCTTCTAAACCCATATCTACAGCTTTTCTCCAGGGATTGGTCTTGACCTTAAAAGTCTACATGGAATATTGCTGTCTCTGTACTTTTAACTAAGATTTTCTCTTTGCTCAAAATCCCTTCCCTCCAAGTTAGCAAACTTAATCTTCAAGATTCTGGACATTTCATAATTGAACCCAAAACTTTTTAGGAATCTACAAATGGACCCAGGAATTATGCTATATGCTGGAGAAACTCCAGCAGGAAATTAACTTTCTGTGATTAATATAATAGAGAATTGCCTTTAATCTTCATCACATCTCACTTCTAAGAAGTTTCTTCATAAGCCTCCAGTCAGTCAGTTCAGTCACTCAGTCGTGTCTGACTCTTTGAGACCCCAATGAATTGCAGCATGCCAGGCCTCCTTGTCCATCATCAACTCCCGGAGTTCACTCAAACTCATGTCCATCGAGTCAGTGATGCCATCCAGCCATCTCATCCTCTGTCGTCCCCTTTTCCTCCTGCCATCAATCCCTCCCAGCATCAGAGTCAACTCTTCCCATGAGGTGGCCAAAGTACTGGAGTTTCAGCTTTAGCATCATTCCTTCCAAAGAACACCCAGGACTGATCTCCTTTAGAATAGACTGATTGCCCCATGAGCCTGTAGGAAGTAGTAAAGTCTACTTGTCCCACCCCCTCCTAACTGTTTCCTCGTGGCCCTGATATGACCTTTATCAAAGGCATCTTTTGACTATACTTATTTATGATCTATGATGTCTGCTAAAATTTGAGTCTGGAAGGACAAAAGAATGCTATTCTTTCTCTATCTTCTGTGGTCCCTTACACAGAACTCAGTGAATAGTAGCTTAATTTGAGAAGTAGGGTAAAAACACCCACAGCTCCAGAGTGGAGAGGAAGGAGTGGCCTTGTTAACCAGAGAGAATCATCCAGAATTGCATAATGACTCAACAGAGCCAGTTGGCATTTGGGAAAGCGTGTGTTAAACTGTTGGCCCAGTAACGCTTTCCTTGTTCATCTCTCTCATCACCTTTCTGGGCAAAATTTTCATAAAACAGCTTGGAAGCTCAGATGCTCTCAGGCTGTCATCCTGTCGCTATGATAATTACTGTGCTAATCACCAACACCTTGCAGATTAGTGGAGATTAATGGTGGGCTGGAGGAGCGAGGAGGCAGGCTGGCTCAAAGGCTGTGTTTACAGGGCCCCCAGAGGACTACTGCATGCAGGCTGGTGGAGGAGAAACAAATAAATCTTCTAGTAAGTTGTTCAGGAAGGCTTTGGTGAGCCCTGTCTCCTGGGAGTTAGTTTCTGGACGGGTGATAGGCCCAAACCTCAGTCCTGTGGGGGGCAGGGGGAACTCAACAATGTAAACTTGCCATACACTTTACTGGAAAAAGTCGTCCTCAGTCGTCCCCTTCTCCTGCCCCCAATCCCTCCCAGCATCAGAGTCTTTCCCAGTACTGAAGTTTCAGCTTTAGCATCATTCATTCCAAAGAAATCCCAGGGCCGATCTCCTTCAGAATGGACTGGTTGGATCTCCTTGCAGTCCAAGGGACTCTCAAGAGTCTTCTTCAACACCACAGTTCAAAAGCATCAGTTTTTCAGCGCTCAGCCTTCTTCACAGTCCAACTCTCACATCCATACATGACCACAGGAAAAACCATAGCCTTGACTAGACGGACCTTAGTCGGTAAAGTAATGTCTCTGCTTTTGAATATGCTATCTAGGCTGGTCATAACATTTCTTCCAAGGAGTAAGCATCTTTTAATTTCATGGCTGCAGTCACCATCTGCAGTGATTTTGGAGCCCCCCAAAATAAAGTCTGACACTGTTTCCCCATCTATTTCCCATGAAGTGATGGGACCGGATGCCATGATCTTCATTTTCTGAATGTTGAGCTTTAAGCCAACTTTTTCGCTCTCCTCTTTCACTTTCATCAAGAGGCTTTTTAGTTCCTCTTCACTTTCTGCCCTAAGGGT
>SJYW01005898.1:162292-230690 GCA_006410735.1 Raphicerus campestris
TAAAGTCTGACACTGTTTCCCCATCTATTTCCCATGAAGTGATGGGACCGGATGCCATGATCTTCATTTTCTGAATGTTGAGCTTTAAGCCAACTTTTTCGCTCTCCTCTTTCACTTTCATCAAGAGGCTTTTTAGTTCCTCTTCACTTTCTGCCCTAAGGGTCGTGTCATCTGCATATCTGAGGTTATTGATATTTCTCCCAGCAATCTTGATTCTAGCTTGTTTTTCTTCCAGTCCAGCGTTTCTCATGATGTCCTCTGCATATAAGTTAAATAAGCAGGGTGACAGTATACAGCCTTGACGTACTCGTTTTCCTATTTGGAACCAGTCTGTTGTTCCATGTCCAGTTCTAACTGTTGCTTCCTGACCTGCATACAGATTTCTCAAGAGGCAGGTCAGATAGTCTGGTATTCCCATCTCTTTCAGAATTTTCCACAGTTTCTTGTGATCCACACAGTCAAAGGCTTTGGCATAGTCAATAAAGCAGAAATAGATTTTTTTTTCGGAACTCTCTTGCTTTTTCCATGATCCAGCGGATGTTGGCAATTTGATCTCTGGTTCCTCTGCCTTTTCTAAAACCAGCGTGAACATCAGGGAGTTCACAGTTCATGTATTGTTGAAGCCTGGCTTGGAAAATTTTGAGCATTACTTTACTAGCATGTGAGATGGGTGCAATTGTGCGGTAGTTTGAGCATTCTTTGGCATTGCCTTTCTTTGGAATTGGAATGGAAACTGACCTTTTCCAGCCCTGTGGCCACTGCTGAGGCCTTTGGAATTGGTTTAAAACTTTGGACTGGGGCTTGTTAAAATGTCCATGCTCTTTGCTGCGTGGCTATCTGCTAATTCCAGTGGGAAACAATGAAGTTGAAAGTAGGGATGATGTTGGTTATGGTGATGATAATACTTCCCCACAACTAAAGATTTCAGGAAGAAGTGTCAGATCAAATATCAGTACAGTTCATTTCAGCTCAGTCGCTCAGTCATGTCCGACTCTTTGCGACCCCATGAATTGCAGCACGCTAGGCCTCCCCGTCCATCACCAACTCCAAAGGGCATCGTTCACGTAGTCTTAAAAGCAGCAAGGGTAAGGACACAGAGTAGTTTGGTTTTTCTAAAGATAGAGTAGGGATATTTTACATTATCTTTTCCAGTAATTGTAACCAAAAATCCTGGTAGGAAACCATAAGACAATGATCTGAAAGCAGTATGTTTCTTTTTTTTTTTTCTTCTTTAAACTTTTGTGTTTTTTTTAATTAATTTTTAAAATTTATTTATTTTAATTGGAGGCTAATTACTTAACAATATTCTATTGGTTCTGCCATACAGCAACGGGAGTACACATGTTCCCCATCCTGAATACCCCTCCCACTTTCCTCCCCTTACAATCCCTCCGGATCATCCCAGTGCACCAGCCCCAAGCATCCTGTATTGAACCTGGATTGGTGATTCATTTCTTATATGATGTTATACATGTTTCAATGCCATTCCCCCAAATCATCCCTCCCTCTCCCTCTCCCACAGAGTCCAAAAGACTGTTCTATACATCTATGTCTCTTTTGCTGTCTCGCATACAGGGTTATCATTACCATCTTTCTAAATTCCATATATATGTGTTATACTCTGTATAATAGGCTCCAGTTTCATCCACCTCATTAGAACTGATTCAAGTGTATTCTTTTTAATGGCTGAGTAATACTCCATTGTGTATATGTACCACAGCTCTCTTATCCATTTATCTGCTGATGGACATCTAGGTTGCTTACATGTCCTGGCTATTATAAAGAGTGCTGTGATGAACAATGGGGTACACATGTCTCTTTCAGTTCTGCTTTCCTCAGTGTGTATGCCCAGCAGTGGGATTGCTGGGTCATAAGGCAGTTTTATTTGCAATTTTTTAAAAGGAATCTCCACACTGTTCTCCATAGTGGCTGTACTAGTTTGCATTCCCACCAACAGTGTAAGAGGGTTCCACACTCTCTCCAGCATTTATTGCTTATAGACTTTTGGATAGCAGCCATTCTGACTGGCATGAGATGGTACCTCATTGTGGATTTGATTTGCATTTCTCTGATAATAAGTGATGTTAAGCATCTTTTCATATGTTTGTTAGCCATCTGTATGTCTTCTTTGGAGAACTGTCTGTTTAGTTTTTTGGCCCATTTTTTGATTGGGTTGTTTATTTTTCTGGAATTGAGCTGCAGGAGTTGCTTGTGTATTTTTGAAATTAGTTCTTGGTCAGTTGCTTTATTTGCTATTATTTTCTCCCATTATGAAGACTGTCTTTTCACTTTGCTTAGAGTTTCCTTTGTTGTGCAGAAGCTTTTAATTTTAATTAGGTCTCACTTATTTATTTTTGCTTTTATTTCCATTACTCTGGGAGGCGGGTCATAGAGGATCTTGTCATGATTTATGTCAGAAAGTGTTTTGCCTNCTTAGAGTTTCCTTTGTTGTGCAGAAGCTTTTAATTTTAATTAGGTCTCACTTATTTATTTTTGCTTTTATTTCCATTACTCTGGGAGGCGGGTCATAGAGGATCTTGTCATGATTTATGTCAGAAAGTGTTTTGCCTATGTTCTCCTCTAGCAGTTCTATAGTTTCTGGTCTTACATTTAAATCTTTAATCCATTTTGAGTTTATTTCTTTGTATGGTGTTAGAATGTGTTCTAGTTTCATTCTTTTACAAGTGGTTGACCAGTTTTTCTAACACCACTTGTTAAAGAGATTGTCTTTTCTCCATGCATATTCTTGCCTCCTTTGTCAAAGATAAGGTGTCCATAGGTACATGGATTTATCTCTGGGCTTTCTATTTTGTTCCATTGGTCCATATTTCTGTCTTTGTGCAAGTACCATACTGTCTTCATGACTGTGATTGTGAGGTAGAGCCTGATCTCAGGCAGGTTGATTCCTCCAGTTCCATTNTCTTGAGAAAGAAGAATGGAACTGGAGGAATCAACCTGCCTGACTTCAGGCTCTACTACAAAGCCACAGTAATCAAGACAGTACGATACTGGCACAAAGACAGAAATATAGATCAATGAACAAAATAGAAGGCCCAGAGATAAATCCATGCACCTATGGACACCTTAGAATATACAATGGAAAAAAGACAATTTCTTTCACAAGTGGTGCTGGGAAAACTGGTCAACCACTTTTAAAAGAATGAAACTAGAACACGTTCTAACACCATACACAAAAATAAACTCAAAATGGATTAAAGATTTAAATGCAAGACCAGAAACTATAAAATTGCTAGAGGAGAACTTAGACAAAACACTCTTCGACATAAATCACAGCAGGATCCTCTATGATCCACCTCCCAGAATAATGGAAATAAAAGCAAAAATAAACAAATGAGACATAATTAAAATTAAATGATTCTGCACAACAAAGGAAACTCTAAGCAAAGTGAAAAGACAGCCTTCAGAATGGAAGAAAATAATAACAAATGAAGCAACTGGCAAAGAATTGATCTCAAAAATATACAAGCAACACCTGCAGCTCAATTCTAGAAAAATAAATGACCCAATCAAAAAATGGGCCAAAAAACTAAAAAGACAGTTCTTCTAAGAAGGCATCCAGATGGCTAACAAAACACATGAAAAGAAGCTCAACATCACTCATTATCAGAGATATGCAAATCAAAACCACAATGAGATACCATTTCAAGGCGGTCAGAATGGCTGCTATCCAAAAATCTGCAAACAATATGCTGGGGAGGGTGTGGAGAAAAGGAAATTCTCTCACACTGTTGATGGGAATGCAAACCAGTAGAGCCACTATGGAGAGAAGTGTGGAGATTCCTTAAAAAATTGGAAATAGAACTGCCATCAGTTTAGTTCAGTTCAGTCGCTCAGTTGTGTCTGACTCTTTGTGACCCCATGAATGGCAGCATACCAGGCCTACCTGTTCATCACCATCACTCGGAGTTCGCTCAGACTCATGTCCATTGTGTCCGTGATGCCATCCAGCCATCTCATCCTCGGTCATCCCCTTCTCCTCCTGCCCCGAGTCCCTCCCAGCATCAGAGTCTTTTCCAGTGAGTCAACTCTTCTCATGAAGTGGCCAAAGTGCTGGAGTTTCAGCTTTAGCATTATTCCTTCCAAAGAAATCGCAGGGTTGATCTCCTTCAGGATGGACTGGTTGGATCTCCTTGCAGTTCAAAGGACTCTCAAGAGTCTTCTCCAACACCACAGTTCAAAAGTATCAATTCTTCAGCACTCAGCCTTCCTCACAGTCCAACTCTCACATCCATACATGACCACAGAAAAAACCATAGCCTTGACTAGATGGACCTTAGTTGGCAAAGTAATGTCTCTTCTTTTCAATATACTATCTAGGTTGGTCATAACTTTTCTTCCAAGGAGTAAGCATCTTCTAATTTCATGGCTGCAGTCACCATCTGAAGTGATTTTAGAGCCCCCCAAAATAAAGTCTGACACTGTTTCCACTGTCTCCCCATCTATCTCCCATGACGTGATAGGACTGGATGCCATGATCTTCGTTTTCTGAATGTTGAGCTTTAAGTCAACCTTTTCACTCTCCTCTTTCACTTTCATCAAGGGGCTTTTTAGTTCCTCTTCATTTTCTGCCATAAAGGTGGTGTCATCTGCATATTGAAGTTATTGATATTTCTCCCAGAAATCTTGATTCCAGTTTGTGTTTCTTCCAGTCTAGCGTTTCTTATGATGTACTCTGCATATAAGTTAAATAAGCAGGGTGACAATATACAGCCTTGATGTATTCCTTTTCCTATTTGGAACCAGTCTGTTGTTTCATGTCCAGTTCTAACTGTTGCTTCCTGACCTGCATACAGATTTCTCAAGAGGCAGGTTAGGTGGTCTGGTATTCCCACCTCTTTCAGAATTTTCCACAGTTTACTGTGATCCACACAGCGAAAGGCTTTGGCATAGTCAAGAAAGTAGAAACAGATATTTTTATGGAACTCTCTTGCTTTTTCCATGATCCAGTGAATGTTGGCAATTTGATCTCTGGTTCCTCTGCCTTTTCTCAAACCAGCTTGAACATCAGGGAGTTCACGGTTCATGTATTGCTGAAGCCTGGCTTGGAGAATTTCGAGCATTACTTTTCTAGAATGTGAGATGAGTGCAATTGTGCAGTAGTCTGAGCATTCTTTGACATTGCCTTTTTTTGAGATTGGAATGAAAAGTGATCTTTTCCAGTCCTTTGGCCACTGCTGAGTTTTCCAAATTTTATGGCATATTGAGTGCAGTACTTTCACAGCATCATCTTTTAGGATTTGAAAGAGCTCAACTGGAATTCCATCACCTCCACCAGCTTTGTTCATAGTGATGCTTTCTAAGGCCCGCTTGACTTCACATTCCAAGATGTCTGGCTCTAGATTAGTGATCACATCCTCATGATTATCTGTGTCGTGAAGATCTTTTTTGTACAGTTCCTCTTTGTATTCTTGCCACCTCTTCTTAATATCTTCTGCTTCTGGTAGGTCCATAACATTGGTGTCCTTTATCAAGCCCATCTTTGCATGAATTGTTCCCTATGCAACTCTAATTTTCTTGATGAGATCTCTAGTCTTTCCCATTCTGTTGTTTTCCTCTATTTCTTTGCATTGATCGCTGAAGAAGGCTTTCTTATCTCTTCTTGCTATTCTTTGGAACTCTGCATTCAGATGCTTATATCTTTCCTTTTCTCCTTGGTTTTTCACCTCTCTTCTTTTCACAGCTTTTTGCAAGGCCTCCCCAGAGTGCCATTTTGCTTTTTTGCATTTCTTTTCCATGGGGATGATCTTGATCCCTGTCTCCTGTACAATGTCACCAACCTCATTCCATAGTTCATGAGGCACTGTAGACCTAGGCCCTTAAATCTATTTCTCACTTCCACTGTATAATCATAAGGGATTTGATTTAGGTCATACCTGAATGGTTTAGCGGTTTTCCCTACTTTAATCAGTTTAGGACTGAATTTGATAATAAGGAGTTCATGATCTGAACCACAGTCAGCTCCTGGTCTTGTTTTTGTTGACTGTATAGAGCGTCTCCATCTTTGTCTGCATAGAATATAATCAATCTGATATCGGTGTTGACCATCTGATGATGTCCATGTGTAGAGTCTTCTCTTGTGTTACCAGAAGAGGGTGTATGCTAAGACCAGTGCATTTTCTTGGCAAAACTCTATTAGTCTTTGCCCTGCTTCATTCTGCATTCCAAGGCCAAATTTGCCTGTTACTCCAGGTGTTGCTTGACTTCCTACTTTAGCATTCCAGTCCGCTTTACTGAAAAGGACATCCTTTTTGTTTGTTAGTTTTAAAAGGTCTTCTAGGTCTTCATAAAACCATTCAACTTCAGCTTCTTCAGCATTACTGGTTCGAGCATAGACTTGGATAACTGTGATGTTGAATAGTATGCCTTGGAAACGAACAGAGATCATTCCCTCATTTTTGAGATTGCATACAAGTACTGCATTTCGGACTCTTTTGTTGACCATGATAGCTACCTCGTTTCTTCTGAGGGATTCCTGCCCGCAGTAGTTAATATAATGGTCACCTGAGTTAAATTCACCCATTGCAGTCCATTTTAGTTCGCTGATTCCTAGAATGTCAACATTCACCTTTGCCATCTCTTGTTTGATCACTTCCAATTTGCCTTGATTCATGGACCTGACATTCCAGGTTCCTATGCAATATTGCTCTTTACAGCATTGGGTCTTGGTTCTATCACCAGTCACATGCACAACTGGGTATTGTTTTTGCTTTGGCTCCATCCCTTCATTTTTTCTGGAGTTGTTTCTCCACTGATCTCCAGTAGAATATTGGGCACCTAAAGACTTGGAGAGCTCCTCTTTTGGTATCCTATCATTTTGCCTTTTCATACTGTTCATGGGGTTTTCAAGGCAAGAATACTGAAGTGGCTTGCCATTCCCTTCTCCAGTGGACCACGTTCTGTCAGCTCTCTCCACCATGACCCACCCGTATTGGGTTGCCACACAGGCATGGCTTGGTTTCATTGAGTTAGACAAGTCTGTGGCCCTAGTGTGATTAGACTGACCAGTTTTCTAGTTTCAGTGTGTCTGCCCGCTGATGCCCTCTTGCAACACCTGCCATCTTACTTGTGTTTCTCTTACCTTGGGCATGGGGTATCTCTTCACAGCTGCTCTAGCAAAGCACAGCTGCTGCTCATTACCTTGGACGAGGGGTATCTCCTTACCACCACCGTTCCTGACTTTCAATGTGGGATAGCTCCTCTAGGCCCTCCTGCATCTGCACAGCCACTTCTCCTCAGGTTGCTACCTGCCCTGGCCTCGGGGGTGGGTGGCTCCTCCCAGCTGCAGCCCCTGGCCTTGTGCTCAGGATGGCTCCTTAAGGTCACCGCCCCTGGCCTCGAGCATGAGGTGGCTTCTTCTGGCCACCCCTGACCTCGGACGGAGGGTGTCTCCCCCCGGCCGGCCCTTACCATGGACGTGGGTGTCACCCCCAGCCACCACTGGCCTCGGACATGGCGTACCTCCTCCCGGCTGCCACTGACCTCTGATGCAGGGTAGCTCCTCCCAGCCACCGCCCCTAACCTTGGATGCGGGGTAGCTTCTCTCAGTCACCGCCCCGACCTCGGACACAGGGTAGCTCCTCTCTGCGTTCCTGTGCCATCGCAGCCTGGCACTCTAGGCTGCTGTCCCTGACCTTGGACGTGGAGTAGCTCCTCTCAGCTGCACTTAGTGCACCGGCCCAGCTGTGAGAGCTGGGCCGACGCACTAAGCGTGGCTGGCTGCAAGAGCTGGGCCAGCGCACTAAGAACTACCATATGACCCAGCAATCCCACTACTGGGGATACATACCAAGGAAACCAGAATTGAAAGATACTCATGTACCCCAGTGTTCATCATGGCACTGTTTATAATAGCCAGGACATGGATGCAACCTAAATGTCCATCAGCAAATGAATGGATTGGAAAGCTGTGGTACATATACACAATGAAGTATTATTCAGCCATTAAAAAGAATACATTTGAATCAGTTCTAATGAGGTGGATGAAACTGGAGCCTATTATACAGAGTGAAGTAGGCCAGAAAGAAAAACACCAATACAGTATAGTAACACACATATATGGAATTTAGAACGATAGTAACGATAACCCTATATGCAAAACACTAAAAGAGACACAGATGTATTAACAGTCTTTTGGATTCTGTGGGAGAAGGCAAGGGTGGGATGATCTGAAAGGATAGCATTGAAACATGTATATTATCATATATGAAACAGACCGCCAGTCCAGTTTCAATGCATGAGACAGGGTGTTCAGGGCTGGTGCACTGGGATGACCCAGCGGGATGAGAGGGGAAGGATGGTGTGAGAGGGATTCAGGATGGAGAATACATGTACACCCATGACTGATTCATGTCAATGTATGGCAAAAACCAGTACAATATTGTAAAGTAAGTAGCCTCTAATTAAAATAAATAAACTTAAAGAAATAAAAAAAAAAGTGATTCAAATTGTATCATAAGATGGAATGTAAAATGTGAAGGTATAAATGTTGAAAAGGAAACACAGAAGGAAATCTGTGACTGTATAGAAAACCTGTGATAGTTTGGATGTCATAAAAAATAAAAACGTCGATCTATGAAAAACACTGTTAAGAAAATAAAGAGACAAGTTTCAGACTGAGAGGAGGTATACAATTCCTATACTCAACAAATTGTGTCTAGAATGTGCAAAGAACTCTTAAAAGCCAGTGATAAATAGACAAATAATCTAGCTGAAAAGGGTAAAAAATTGAAAAAATCACTTCACCAAAGAAAATAATAAACATATAAAAGATATTTAGCATCATTGTTATTTGGGAAATGTAAAATAAAAAAATAAATGCCACTTCTCATTTACTATAAAGAAAATTTTTTAAAAAATCTGTCATTACCAAGTGTTGATGAGAGTATGCATCAACAGGAAATCTCATTCACTGCTTGAGACAATGCAAAATGATTAACCTACTTTTTACCAGAGGTGTGCAGATGCTTATAAAGTTAAACATACACTTACTATTGTAGTTATCAGTCCCACTATACTAGAAAATAGGAAATTATGTCCACACAAAATCACAAAAAACATTTATAGCAACATTATTTGTAACTGCCTCAAACTAGAAATACCTCAGATAGTCATTAACAGATGAATAAATAAATAAAATACTACTCAAATATAAAAAGTAATGCTCTACTGATGCCTGGAAATATATGGTAAATCTCAGTTGTACTATTTTAAGTGAAATTAATCAAGCCCAAAGTTACAGAATGTGCAATTTCTTTTACATGATGATTTGGTAAATGCATAACTATATATAGGGAAAGCAAATGTACTTGCCAAAAGGTAAAGGTGAGGGGTTTGTTTGACTAGGAAGGGGCAGAGCAAAGCAAATCCTGTGGTAATGAAACCATCTTATATCCTGATGAGGTTGGTGGTTACACAACCAGGAACATGGAAGAGATGTCTGCTCACCCAAGTTCATTGCAGCATTATTCACAGTAACCAAAATACAGAAGCAACCATGTCCATCAAGAGATTAATGGACAAAGAAAATGTAGTATATACATGTAATATATACTATTTAGCCTTGAAAATGAAGAAAAATCTTGTTTGTGACAGTGTGGATGAACTAAGAGGCTGTTATGCTTCATGACGTGAGTGAGTCGCACAAGGGCAAATACTGCATGATTTCATTTGTACAATGGAAAGTAGTGAAACTCATAGAAGCAGAAAATACAGTAGTGGTTGCCAGGGACTATGGAGTGTGGTTCAATGGAGGTTGATTTCCAGCTTTGCTAGATTAATAAGTTCTAGAGATCTGACATGTGACATGAACCTGTAGTTAACAATATGGTGTTGTGTATTTATCTCGTGTTTTATGTTCTTACCACAAAACAAACAAACCAAAAATAAAGGTACACAAGGAAGTTTTGGGAAGTGTTGGATGTCTGTCATCTTCATGGTGATGCTGGCACCCCAGGCATTTGCATATGTCCAAAGTCCTTAAATTATACACATTGCATATATGAAGTTTTTATCAATCACCACTCAATAAAACTATTAAATATGTAGAATTTTAAAGCACAATAAGTGAAATTTACACAATGTAAATTCAAAATAGGAATATCTTGAATGCCATAACTTGAATGTAATTTAACTTTTTCTGTCCTATGGAGGATTTATAATGTTTCCATTTTAGCTTATGATATAAGCTACAAAAATCATAGAGTTTGAATTTCTAGAAGAAACAGGGAGGGATAAAGATTTGGGGATACACTAAAATTGAAGATGTTGGGGGAAAAGTGAAACCAACAATAAGCAAATTATGATTTTTAAGGCGAAGGCAGCAGGAAAAATCTACAAGATTGGAGATTTGTAGCAGCATGCAAATCCATGTGGATTTTTATAATACTTTCTATTTTCACAACTATACACTTACATGCTCATTGATTCATTAGACACCCACCACAACTCTGTGATCTTCACTTCAAATTATATTTGGAAGGAGTTACCTAAAATCTCTATGAGGAAATGTGACTTTTCAGATCCTTCTTTTCATTCACATCTCAGCATGTGCATATGTGCTTGGTTGTGTCTGACTCTTTGGGGACCCCATGGACTGTAGCCCGCCAGGCTCCTCTGTCCATGGGATTCTCCAGGCAAGAGTACTGGAGTGGGTTACCATTTCCTACTCCAGGGGGTCCTCCTGACCCAGAGATTGAACCCACATCTCTTGCACCTTCTAAACTGGCAGGCAGATTCTTTACCACTGTGCCACCTGGGAATCCAGCTTGTGTCTCAATGCTTCTCCTAAATGATGCATGAATATAATTTCATTCTCAATCAGTCCTGTGAAAGAGATGAAATTGGTGTATGATATTACCTGATAAAAATTAAGTTGCATCTTTGTTGAGTAAAGGATAATTAATTGCATTTACTGTGCTTCTCTGGTGGCTCAGAGGTTAAAGTGTCTGCCTGCAATGCGAGAGACCTAGGTTCGATCCCTGGGTTGGGAAGATCACTTGGAGAAGGAAATGGCAACCCACTCCAATATTCTTGCCTGGAGAATCCCATGGACACAGGAGGCTGGTGGGCTACAGTCCACCGGGTCGCAAAGAGTTGGACACGACTGAGCAGCTTCACTTAACTTGCTTGTTGAGTAAGGGCTAATTAATTGCATTTATAGCCTATTTGCTGGTCAGTAGCCTTACCATTCCTCCCAATTATGTGGTAGCCTGGTATAATTACATTTTAAAATGATTTACTCATTTGTCCTACCCAAGCAGCAATGGTTCATTTTAAAATTGATACTTCAAGCATAAGCTTATGAACCACATTTCAAAAAATAATCATTTCAATGAACAGAGCCTAGTTTAATTAATTAAATTGAACCAAAAATGTTGTCAGTGATCTTTCTGTCACACAAAATTTAGTAGCTGGAGTCATCAGGGCAAAATATTTGCATGCATTCACATTATATACATCAATAAAAACAGTTTCACACACATTTGAGTAGTTTTTATTTCACACACATTTGAGTAGATTTAGTAATTGCTAAATCAAATGTCACCGTGACAATGATATTTAAATAGTGATATTCATTGAAATACCATGAGTGACGAATAAATTCAGTAGTTATCAACTTATTGATGATATAATAAATTTAAAAAATCATAGGGAAGTAAAATTGTGAATATTTTTAGAATTAGTTGCTCAGTCATGTCCAACTCTTGCAATTCCATGGACTAGCCCTGCCGGGCTCCTCTGTCTACGGGATTCTCCAGGCAAGAATACCGGAGTGGGTTGCCATTTCTTTCTCCAAGAGATCTTCCCAGCCCTGGCATCAAACTCGGGTCTCCTGCATTGCAGGCAGACTTTTTGCTGACTGAGCCACCAGGGAAGCCCAGTTTTGGAATAACGTGAACTAAGTAACAACAATTGAATTCTGAATAATTAGCCACAGTTTACTTGGCTTAGATCTGTTTCTTATTGTTGTAGTTGTTCAGTCGTGTCCAACTCTTTGCGACCCCGTGGATTACAATATACCAGGCTTCCCTGTCCTTCACTATCTCCTGGAGCTTGCTCAAACTCATGTCCATGAGTCAGTGATGCAATCCAACCATCTTGTCCTCTGTCATCCCCTTCACCTCCTGCCTTCAATCTTTCTCAGCATCAGAGACTTTTCTAATGAGTCAACTCTTTGCATCAGGTCGCCAAAGTATCGCTACTTATTATCTGCTTGATATTGGCCAAGACACTAAATTTCTCCAAGTTTCAGTATTACTATTTATAATACATATATACAACATTATCTAACTAATAGGACTATTGTGGAAATTAAATAAAATATATTTAACACAGTGCCTGACAAAAATAAGCTCTGCTGTTATCACCTAGTCTACCTATTCTTTTATAAGGAAGAAAGATAAGATTTGTGCATATAAGCAGAAGGAAACTGATCATTACCTGAATGTTACTACAATACAAGCATCATTTCATGAAACTGAGGTCAATGGGGAGCTTGGCATTTTACCAGAAATTTCCAGAAGGCCTGAAGGAAAACTGGTGATCAAACCATTTCCTTAACAAAGGGATCATAGATGGAGAGTGGGAAGGCATTAACACTATAGACAATCCCAGATTAGGCGTCAGGTTAAGTGCTGAGGGCGCTTGGTCAGAAGTCAAGCGGCCAAAAAGAGTAAGAGATACAGAAAAATCTGAAAGTAAATCCCTATAAACATTGTTCCATTTGAACAATCAATAGTTCAAGTAGCTGCATTATTCAGGGTTTAGTCAGGAGACAGAAAGCACATCGATCGGTCACTTCAACAGGGAAATTTTAATGTAAAGAATTGGTAACTTTAATGTAAAGTAAAATTTACTTTAATGTAAACTTTATGTAAATTAATACCTTATGTATTTAGTACTTTATGTAAACTAACATAAACTTTAATATGAAGAACTGGTAACATCTCTCTTTGGTAGTTGGTACAACACGGTGACAATGCCCTCCAGCTGCTTCTACAGCAGTTCTGCTGGGGCTTCCTGCCCAGCAGGAGAGAAGGAGTAAGAGAGAACTCTGAAAATACCTGAAGGCTGAAAGAGCACCCCAGAGGAAGGAGAAGTGTGGAGAGGGTTCTCTCCTCAATGTTGGACTTATACCTGGTTGGCAAGAGTGTGGCTGTGGCCCAGATTGGTGGACAAGGTGGCTGATTGCCTTAACTGGACCTGTCCATAGGCTGTAGGGGGAGACCAAGGAGCAGGAAAGAATCCCTAGGCCTAGTGAGTACAAAAGCTTCTTTTGGGGGTGATGCTAGTCCCCAGTACGGAGCACATGGAGCTTGCTCTGTGCTGATTCTGGGAGGCTGTGCTGAACATCTTGCCCATAAGCCATTGAGCCAGCATCATGCCAGCTGCCAAAAGAAATATTGAGAGGGATCAACTCCATCCAGCAAAGCAAGGCAGTGAAGGATGGCTTTGGAGTTCACAGTCAATGTTACAAGGAAGATCAAATTCTGACTCCATGTTAGATCTGTTTCTTTTACTTTAACCTTTGCTTCCCATTTCATTTGTTCCTAAAAGGATACTGTTTAAACAGAATGGCCTACCTCGGGGAACCCCATCCCTCTACCTGAATGTTAAACCAAGGTGCCTTTGTTCAGGGAAATATCAAGACCCTGTCTATCTGTGAATGGTTGCAAGAAAAAAGAAATTAATACATCTTATCCCCACAGGCTGGCCATTCCAGGAGATATTTTGCAAGGCTTATGGCCTTTTTCTTTTATTTTCTCAACTCCTCTCCCTCTCTCTTCTATAAAAGAACCTGGCATCCAGACCCTGATAAGATGGTTATTTGAGACATTAGTCTGTGTCTTCCTTGTCTGCTGACTTTCTGAATAAAGTCATTATTCTCTGCCTCAACACCTCTTCTCCCATTTATCGGCCTTCAATTTATTGCTTGTCACATGGCAAGCAAAGTGAGCTTCGACTTGATAACATCAAAACATTGATAACTTCCCAGTAGCAATATCTGACATTATTAAAACTTACCTTGTACCAGGTACACAAGTTTATTGAGTCTTTATAATAGCCCTATGATTTAGAAACTACAGTGTGAAAAAAAGACCATGAAGAACATATACAGAGTCAAATGAATTTATGTTTCTTAGTTTTTGCAGAAAAGATCATATTTCGTTAAAACTGAGGGCATCCCCCAAGTAAGGGGTGCCATGGAAGGGTTTCCCTAAAGCTTTGAGGCTGAGAGTTAGTCTCAAGACAGTCTCACTAGTTATGATCCGGATTCATAAATCAAGAAAATCACTAGAACAGTGAGTGAGTAGACTTATTTTTAGAGCGAATCCATGCTAACTTATTGTTAGATCTTTTTGACATAGTCTTATCTAAAACTTGGTGCCTATAAATGAAGTTTGGCTTCAAGGGTTTCAACCTAATCTGCATTCATGGATGGTGTGGTTAATTTTTTTGGAAAGCCATAGTACAGATTTGCAAGCTGTGTTCTTGTTTTCAACTTTCAGTTTATCTTGTTAACCCACAACGGAGCTATTCTTAGTAACATTTGCACTGGAGTGGATACCCACCAGAATCTGACAATCTCAGAACATCAGAGCTGGAAGGATCTTGGAGATGGCTTGGTTTAAAGCTGGAAGTTGATGATCATTGTCTCTTGTACTATACCACCCAGTCTTTGCTGTCAAATTAGCAGAAAAATAAATTGTCTACTGGGGTCAACATTCTATGTCTTATGAATCAAGTAAATGTGACCATTTACATTTAGAGGTGACATCAGCTACACATGTGCAAAAATATCCCTTTCTCTTCACCAGCAAATTATCTCTCTTGCTCTCTTTTTTTTTTTTACAGTGCATAAAAAAATCATCCTTGGAGTAGCTTTATGGTTCCCTAACAACAGGCCTTTACAGTTAAATATCTTGATTTAAGGTGACAGAATTTGATTTAATTCTATTACTATATCTTTCAACCCAGAGATTTAATTTAATCACCTATTGTAATTTTCTGTTTAATATCAATAAAATGTCTTCCCCATTGCCCTTACATCGAAAATGAGATTAGATTAATGCTGTAGGTCTTCCCAGATTTATAGCTGGAAGGGAAAGTGAAGATTGAAATGAATTTATTTAAATTTACACTGATTGAAACTGAATATCCTACAAGTCTTAACTAAAAACAGCTTCTTTGACAGGGAAATATGTACAGTGCATATTAGAGTTTTTATGAAAGTTTAATTCCCTTTTAGTGCTTTTTATGTCAAGGAAATATATTGAAGTAGAGAAAATTTATCATCTACTTGTGAACATTTAATGACTAAAAGAAATAAAGGTAGATCCAACTCATGCTGTATGTATTCTGCATCATGATCAGAATCTGCTCCATTGCCGATCAAGCAAGGATGATTGAAAATTACATTAGCACAGAAAATTGCTCAGTAGGTCCACAGTGGACTGGAAAACCCCCAGCTCCACATCTATGGAAGTGTCAGGAGTAGATTTTATTAACACATCCAGTGTCAAAGTGAGTGTAACAGAGGTGAAATGGGATAATCCAAGTGGCAGTGTAGACTCTCCTGGGGGTAGATGTCACAGAAGTTGTAGTATAAGTCACTTGTGCATTTGTGGATACTTCTTGCATGTTTGGAAAGTCATCAGAGAACGGTGTTCCTTGTAAGTCTAGAACACTGCATTTGGAACTGGGTGGGGTAAAAGGATGAGAGGAAGACACCATCTGTGACTGAAAGCAGGTCACCGTCTGTGGGCAGGAAGAAATTCAGAGATCGCTTCATTTCACTATCGTGAGAGGAAGCAGAGTGTGGCTGTCAGACCATGTGACCCAGTTTGTGGAGACGAGTATACTGGAGGGTGAGTAGCAGTTATTACAGGAGGGCGGACATCTTGCATTCACAAGAATTTTTACCATATCTGGATAATTTCACCAGGTGATATTATTAGGCAATGAAGCACAAGCCAAATATAGCAAGAGATTTGGAAAAGAGGGGGAAGCCAAGTTTTGGAGCAGCTGGAAATAGTGGTTTGGGTTTACAAAGCTTAGACCCTTTGGACTGGTTTTCTTGTATCTGTGATCACTCAACAGAGTAATGATTTTAAGGAGAAAAATGGACAACAGAACATTAATACATAGTCTAGACAAGGCATCATGGTGACCTAAATTTCAGGGTATGGTAAGAAAGGACAAGAGATGGATTTAAGACAGAATCCTCAATTTCTTGTGCAGAAAGAGAAGAAAAGGGAGTGGAAGACTAATTAAGTGAAGGATGAATCAGCAAGGAAAAGATAAGGGAGAGTTACTGGCTCTCAGCTTCTAAGTCTGTAATCCTCTCAACTCAGTAATCCTGTGGAAGTTACTCCTACACCACAACAGTATGTAGGAATTGAAGGAAATAATGATGGGGTTTCTTAGGATGAAAAATCCATTTGTGTTTATTGCACTTCTCTTTTTCTTTTCATCACTGAGAGTTCAAAATAAATGATAATTTTTCATTTATCAATATGTATCTCTGATCAACACATTAATGCTGGGATATTTTAGTAATAGTATACACCTTAGTGTAAGAAATAAGCTTTATTCAGTCATCATCATTGACAGATCAGTTTTGTATATATTAGCCTTTTTCAGCCTTCCAAAATAATGTCCTGAGTGAGGCTTATGGTCACCCCTGTTTTGTAGCACAGCCTGCCTGGGGTCCTAGTTCCTCAGAACCTATGTCTCTGAACTCCTTTCTTCAGGACGCACAGTTGGTATCTGGGAAAGCAGGAATCAATGCTCAAGTGTAGGTTCCTCCTTTTCTGTGTCCTCACAGAGAACCAGGATTATAAATCTGAGGGTGCTTGGTGTGGTTTTTCTAGCTCTACATTATTTGTTAATAACCCTCAATTCCAGGGGGCTGAACTACGTGCCTTTGCACTTGATTTAAATAGCTTTTCCTCCAGTAATAGTGGGAGATGCTGAGTGTCTGAGCAGAGCCTAGGCAAGGAGTGCTCAGTTTGCCCAGTAAAGTGGGGAGACAGGCACTACAGTTTCACTGAGTGTATTTTAAGGGTTATTCGAAATTTTGAATAATAAGTAGATTATAAATAATAACTATATTACTTGTTTAGGGGAAAAGTCTATAATTCCATAAAACTGGCTGAGTTAATGCTCTAGAAACCTATTTAGCAGGGATTCATTTTGCACCAAAATGTTGTTATTGCAACTAGCAATTTATGTCATAACTGTTTTTAGATGCCTGCCCCACCCCCCCAAGCCCCTTTGGTACCAACATCCTTTTAGCTCAGCCTCAAAGAAAGCACTCATTTATGTTCACCATGTGTTGATAATTAATTGACTGATGAGACTGGAAGGAGAGCAAAACAGTGGCAAAATTGAATAGGATTAAATAACCCCTGGTCCACTCCAGTGTTCTTGCTTGGAGAATCCCAGGGATGGGGGAGCCTTGTGGGCTGCCGTCTATGGGGTCACACAGAGTCAGACACACTGAAGTGACTTAGCAGCAGCAGCAGCAGCAGCAGCAGCAGAAGCAGCAGCAGCAGGTCATCTGTTTGAACCTGGGAAATTCACTTTTGAGGTTTCTTTCCTAGGATAATTTATCAAGGCCTTTGTTCACTTTTCCTATATATTTATTCATTAAGACTTCAATACAGAGATGTCAAATACTTCTGTGCATTAAATAGCATCATTGGACTCATAAACAAAGCACAGAGAATAGTGGGTTAGCCATAATCCGCTAGGGAAATAGGTCTCAGGGAGGATCTGGCACAGAAGTAAGACCCAGGCAGGAATCTGGATGGCATCACAGGGCTGTGAACACAGAACGGCAAAGGGACCTCCATCTGCAGAATCATATGCTTCTGGAAAATGCGAAACTGGAAAGCAGGCTGCTCAAGTAGCCAGGTTGACCATTTGAAAAGTACCAATGGCACCCTCCCGGGGCTGTTCATCTCGTGTGCATCATCCCTCCCCCACAACTGCCCTTGCTCATCTTCACATTCTGTGTCCTGCATGATGGCTCCTTTTTTGAGGCATCATCCATACTTTGACATAGCTCTTTGTCTTCTTTCTTTCTCGCAGTTCATTTTCACTGTGGATACACCAGCCGGAGACTTGTGGGGAAGGACAGGAAGGTTCTGGTGTATTTCCTGCTCTGTCTTTCTGTCTAATAGGTTTGTTTTTTTTTTTAATTGGAGTATGGTTGCCTAGAGAATCCCTGGGATGGGGGAGCCTGGTGGGCTGCCGTCTATGGGGTCACACAGAGTTGAACACGACTGAAGCGACTTAGCAGCAGCATAGTTGCTTTACAATATTGTATTACTTTTGGCTGTATAGCAAAATGAATCAGCATACCTACATGTTTATCCCCTCTTTTTTGAACTTCTTTCCATTTAGGTCACCCCAGAGCACTGAGTAGAGTTCCCTGTGCTATGCAGTAAGTTCTCATTAGTTATCTATATTATACATAGAAGTGTACATATGTCAATCCCAGTCTCCAGTAAGTTTTGACAATGGCTCATCTCTCTGTCTATTGCCCCCTCCCCCTCTACCTCTGCCAGCCTCTCCAGCTGCCTCCATTAAGAGCTATGCTCCTAGGAACACCACTCCCTCACCTGGCCCCTCGGGCTGGAGCATGAAGGTCACTAGTCCTTGGGAGCTTCTGTCCATTCTGGGTTTTCTGGACCTGCGCCCATCACTGTAAGTAATCATTTCATTAGACTTTCTTTGGTTAATACTTGGATAGACCATCTGTTTCCTTCAAGGATGCTGAGTCACAACTGTTTTCTAAGCTTAACACTGCAAAGATTTTCCTCTTAGGAAAGTAATTTTGTGCTTGAGCAATTCACTGAAACCTTATAATGGCCATACAAATTTCCTATGAATTATGATGTTTTCAAAGTAGCTTTGCTAATGATGTGGTCAAATAAATCAATCTCTTATTCATCTGTAGGGTCAACAAACTTATAAGCTTATAGAGATTTTCTGAAGGTATATTAAGTGTGGAAAGCTCATACTAGCTAGCATTAGTCAGTGGATTTATAAATATGCAATGATGCAATAAGTGACACAAGTGTTAGAAAACAAAATCTGTTTTTAAATCCTTTTATCAAAATGTTAGAAGAATAGTACCATAAATTAAATGACCTATATTCTCCCTTTCTGTTTTTATTATTTTAAATCTCTAATTATTGCTTGTTGAAATTATTGCCATAATTGACTGC
This sequence comes from Raphicerus campestris, assembly GCA_006410735.1. Classification (NCBI taxonomy): domain Eukaryota; kingdom Metazoa; phylum Chordata; class Mammalia; order Artiodactyla; family Bovidae; genus Raphicerus; species Raphicerus campestris. Next base: position 181,549 of record SJYW01005898.1, read on the forward strand.
CAAATGTTTGGGCCTGCAGTCCATTTTACTTTTCCCAGCTAGAACTGTCCAATGATACTGCTTCCTAATCTAAGATTTCNCCCACCCCCCCAAGCCCCTTTGGTACCAACATCCTTTTAGTTCAGCCTCAAAGAAAGCACTCATTTATGTTCACCATGTGTTGATAATTAATTGACTGATGAGACTGGAAGGAGAGCAAAACAGTGGCAAAATTGAATAGGATTAAATAACCCCTGGTCCACTCCAGTGTTCTTGCTTGGAGAATCCCAGGGATGGGGGAGCCTTGTGGGCTGCCGTCTATGGGGTCACACAGAGTCAGACACACTGAAGTGACTTAGCAGCAGCAGCAGCAGCAGCAGCAGCAGAAGCAGCAGCAGCAGGTCATCTGTTTGAACCTGGGAAATTCACTTTTGAGGTTTCTTTCCTAGGATAATTTATCAAGGCCTTTGTTCACTTTTCCTATATATTTATTCATTAAGACTTCAATACAGAGATGTCAAATACTTCTGTGCATTAAATAGCATCATTGGACTCATAAACAAAGCACAGAGAATAGTGGGTTAGCCATAATCCGCTAGGGAAATAGGTCTCAGGGAGGATCTGGCACAGAAGTAAGACCCAGGCAGGAATCTGGATGGCATCACAGGGCTGTGAACACAGAACGGCAAAGGGACCTCCATCTGCAGAATCATATGCTTCTGGAAAATGCGAAACTGGAAAGCAGGCTGCTCAAGTAGCCAGGTTGACCATTTGAAAAGTACCAATGGCACCCTCCCGGGGCTGTTCATCTCGTGTGCATCATCCCTCCCCCACAACTGCCCTTGCTCATCTTCACATTCTGTGTCCTGCATGATGGCTCCTTTTTTGAGGCATCATCCATACTTTGACATAGCTCTTTGTCTTCTTTCTTTCTCGCAGTTCATTTTCATTGTGGATACACCAGCCGGAGACTTGTGGGGAAGGACAGGAAGGTTCTGGTGTATTTCCTGCTCTGTCTTTCTGTCTAATAGGTTTGTTTTTTTTTTTAATTGGAGTATGGTTGCCTAGAGAATCCCTGGGATGGGGGAGCCTGGTGGGCTGCCGTCTATGGGGTCACACAGAGTTGAACACGACTGAAGCGACTTAGCAGCAGCATAGTTGCTTTACAATATTGTATTACTTTTGGCTGTATAGCAAAATGAATCAGCATACCTACATGTTTATCCCCTCTTTTTTGAACTTCTTTCCATTTAGGTCACCCCAGAGCACTGAGTAGAGTTCCCTGTGCTATGCAGTAAGTTCTCATTAGTTATCTATATTATACATAGAAGTGTACATATGTCAATCCCAGTCTCCAGTAAGTTTTGACAATGGCTCATCTCTCTGTCTATTGCCCCCTCCCCCTCTACCTCTGCCAGCCTCTCCAGCTGCCTCCATTAAGAGCTATGCTCCTAGGAACACCACTCCCTCACCTGGCCCCTCGGGCTGGAGCATGAAGGTCACTAGTCCTTGGGAGCTTCTGTCCATTCTGGGTTTTCTGGACCTGCGCCCATCACTGTAAGTAATCATTTCATTAGACTTTCTTTGGTTAATACTTGGATAGACCATCTGTTTCCTTCAAGGATGCTGAGTCACAACTGTTTTCTAAGCTTAACACTGCAAAGATTTTCCTCTTAGGAAAGTAATTTTGTGCTTGAGCAATTCACTGAAACCTTATAATGGCCATACAAATTTCCTATGAATTATGATGTTTTCAAAGTAGCTTTGCTAATGATGTGGTCAAATAAATCAATCTCTTATTCATCTGTAGGGTCAACAAACTTATAAGCTTATAGAGATTTTCTGAAGGTATATTAAGTGTGGAAAGCTCATACTAGCTAGCATTAGTCAGTGGATTTATAAATATGCAATGATGCAATAAGTGACACAAGTGTTAGAAAACAAAATCTGTTTTTAAATCCTTTTATCAAAATGTTAGAAGAATAGTACCATAAATTAAATGACCTATATTCTCCCTTTCTGTTTTTATTATTTTAAATCTCTAATTATTGCTTGTTGAAATTATTGCCATAATTGACTGCCAAATGTTTGGGCCTGCAGTCCATTTTACTTTTCCCAGCTAGAACTGTCCAATGATACTGCTTCCTAATCTAAGATTTCAGTAGCTGACTACTGACCATAGGTGAAAGTGAAAGTCGCTAACCTGAGTTTCAGGATGATCAGGGACTCTGATCATTCTTCTCCCTGTTCCTCAGGAGTTCACAGATGCAACTCATAAGAACCATATCCCCCAACAGTACTGACTGTGCATCCTTTCCCGAAGGTATCAGTTTTACTTTTCTTCATTTTTGAAGTCATCTTCTGCTTGTATCAGCCAGAGTGAATTCTACTTCAAGTCACGGCAGAAGTAGTTCTCTGAGAAGGCTCCCCTAACCTTTTTATTATTATTTTCTTGCATCTTCTCTGTGCTTCCGTTATAATTGACTCATACCTCCATGCCATCATATGTCATATTGCATATGCATATTGCATATGCCTTATCTGCCCAATGATATAAACTACTTGAGAAGGGAAAGCAAGCATGTTCATCTTTATATTCCTGATGCCTTGCACATCTGGCACAGAAAAAGTGCCAATAGGTCTGCTGACTGCAGAATTGTAGAGATGTGAATGGCCTTGTGATTCAGCTTGGATTGTGAAGACAAGAATCCTTCTTGTATTGACTACTCCATCCACCAAATGCCATAACTAAAGTCAACAACCGCTGTCTTCATACCTGTAAAATTTACTCAAGCATTTGCATAGAAAATGCTCTTAGAATTTTATTATTTGATGGCAAATGATGGTTGACAGAACTTCAAACAAGGGTACTGAGTCAGTAATAGATAATATGAATGGATTCAGTTAAAGAAAGATTAATTTCATATTTCTTTCTGTCAAGAAGCTTTTATGTTTCTTCACACCAGGATAATTTTCTCATATAGTCAATGATAAAGTAAAGCAATGGGGAAATTTATTTAGGTTGTTTCTTCTTCGATTTTAAACAAAAAGGTAAATAAGTTCTTTCAATTTGTTCAGCTGTAACATAATCCTATAGTTCTGGTAAGATCCAATTATATAATGGCTTAACTGAAAGAAAAATTAAGCAAGTATATGCCTGCGTTCTGTCATACTAAATGAGATTTTAAATTACTCTAGGAACAGATATTTCAATTCTGATATGATGACTTTAAACAGAGTAGTATTTGCTTTGCAGAACAATCTATAAGAATTTCACAAACATTTGGGAGCCATCTTCTATTGATCTTGCACAAAATTAAATCAAATTCTACTTTATGCCCAGATGATCAAGGTAAAAGAAAAAGAAGCTGAAAAGCCAGTTTGAGCTTTGTTAAGTATTTTTTAAAATGCCTTCCATGGTAGTAGTGAGAATGGATTATCTTCCCTATCTTACTCCGAGGAACCAAGTAACCAAGAGTAGGCTAAAACTGAGCACAGGCACTTAGTCATCTTGTAAGTTAGTTAGGTATTTATAGAAAAATCCTGCTCCATACTTTCATGTTTCTACATAAATATGGATTACCGGATGATTTATTTTTTAAAGAATTTCTGTTTTATAGCTTATTCCACAGAGGATTTAAAGAACATTGTAAAGTGAAATACAATAAATCAGGACAATTAAAATTTAAAGGCAAATAAAAAACCAATTAGGAAGAAGATAAAGGCAAATGGAATGGTTTCCTCAAATGATTCAGGTACCTCCTCCGAGCGCTGCCTTGTGCCCTGCGATTCACCAGCACCAGCAGAGAGGAAATACCTGCTAAGGATTCTAACTTCTTTTCCTCCTTATGGAACACTGGCTCAGATAAAGAATCAATGATCCTGGTTGCAGGAGACTTTGGGGAGCGTGTCCCTTGATGCCTATCAAGTATAAATTCAGGTTTGAAGCAGGTAGAGAGACATATCTCCATGAAAGCTAAGCAATCACAATCAATACAATATAGTGAAGGTGTTAAGAGTTATTTTTCAGAAGATATTGAATATAGTTCCCTGTGCTACATAGTAAGACCTTGTTTAACCATTCTAAATGTCATAATTTGCACTTACCCATCCCAAACTCCCAGTCCATCTATCTCCCTTTCACCCTCCCCATGGCAACCATAAGTCTGTTTTCTATTGGCAGCCTATGTCTGTGAGTCTGTTTCTGTTTCTTGCTGCTAAGTCTGCTGCTAAGTCGCTTCAGTTGTGTCCAACTCTGTGTGACCCCATAGACTGCAGCCCACCAGGCTCCCCCCGTCCCTGGGATTCTCCAGGCAAGAACACTGGAGTGGGTTGCCATTTCCTTCTCCAATGCATGAAAGTGAAAAGTGAAAGTGAAGTCGTTCAGTTGTGTCCGACTTAGATAAGTTCATTTGTGTCATATTTTAGATTCTACATATGAATGATATCATATGGGATTTGTCTTTCTCTGTCTGACTTATTTCACTTAGTATGATAATCTGTAGGTCCATCATGTTGCTACAAATGGCATTATTTCATTCTTTTTAGAGCTGAGTAATATCCACTGTCTATATGTATCACGTCTTTTCTTTATTGGAATATTGTTGTTTTGGAAAAGAATATTTAAGAAGAATGTATAAAATGTGTGTATACTGCTGCAGATATTGTTATAAATAATTTCAGACACAGTAGTCATCCAAAGAACTTTGTCTTTTATTATAGGTTAAATATTTCAAGAGGACTATAATAATATAACTGAAAAATACCTTGGTGTAACACATTGACTTATTTTATGTTTTGTATTTACTATTATCAATAGAGAATAGTACATCATTCAATAGAATTTACTTTGGTTTCACTTATTGAGAGAAATGTTATTTTAAAAAAGTGGTTCTATTTTATTCTACATATGCTTCCTTCTGATAATCTAAATTTGGAGTTAATGACTGGCCACTAATATATTCTGGGTAGCATCTGCCTCCAGTGAGCTTTGCTGGTGGAGGTATGTCTGCAAACTCAAAAATTCATCAGCACCCAAGTGGAATTTGCCATCAGCATCATTTGCTAAAGAGATATTAGTCTACCCATCCTCATTTGGGCACACTGCAATGACATAAAACTGGACAGAGAATAGCCACTAAGGGATGCCTCATAAATCAAAAGATCCCTTCCTGTGAATGTCATTCTTACAGGTGGAAGGAATGCCACAGTCACCTCTAAATGCTTATTAAGCTTTATCTTTACAATGGTACAGGCTCACCTCCTGCCTCTAATACTTTGCCATATGTGTGACCTTTGGTAAATTACTTAACTTTTGAGTTTCTGCATTTGCAATGGGGAGGTAATACCTGCCTATTGATTTGTCATGAGAAGTAAATATCCCCTGAGTCATGAGGCAACAGTGACTGTGTCTGATGTCAATGGGTGTGTTATTTTCGGCCCCTTTTTATTTAGCCTAGGCTTCCAATTTCATGTTGTCAGGTACATTTTGACAAGAACTGCTCTACCTTCAACTTCTCAGACTCAGCTGCCTGCAACTAATTCTGAGTCTTATTACTTTGGGATCTCTGCTGTGCACATGGCTGCTTTTGAACTTCTGTTTTCACGTGTAGTTACCTCTTGCCGATCAACTTTACATAGGCAAGTACTGAATCGTCAGTGTTCTGTTAAACTAGGTGATATCATATTTTCACCATTTTCTTTGTACTAGATAAAAGCCCCAGTAAATATCATCCCTTGCATTTCAACATTACTTTTAATCTAGTGTGTCCCCATTTTTAAGTCAAATAAGCTCAGTGCTTGACATTGCTTCTGTTTATATCTACATTTATTCTAAATTCATCTTCTTGACTTAGAAAAGTAAGGGACTGTATATTCCCTGCAGTACTATCCTGATGGATGATAGTAGATGGCACTTTATCCTTGTTATTGTTTAGTCACCAAGATGTGTCTGACTCTTTTGCATCCCTCTGGACTGCAACCTGCCAGGCTCCTCTGTCCATGGGATTTTCCAGGCAAAAATACTGGAGTGGGTTGCCATTTCCTTCTCCAGAGGATCTTCCCCACCTAGGGACTGAACCCACGTCTCCTGCTTTGGAAGGCGGATTCTTTTACCAGGAGCCACCTGGGAAGACCAGGTCCTTGTTAGTTATTTTATACATAGCGGTGTGTATGCGTCAGTTGCAGTCTCCCAATTTATCCCTCCACCTTGCTTTACCTCTGGTAACCATAGATTTGTTTTCTATATCTGTGACTCTGTTTTGTAAATAAGTTCATTTGTACCATTTTTTATATTCAATATATATTATATTTTTAAATATATATTTTATAAATTACTAGATTATATTTGTCTTTCTCTGATTTATTTCACTGAGTATGACAATCTCCAGGTCCATCCATGTTGCTGCAAATGGCATGTCATTCTTTTTGATGACTGAGTAATATTCCATTGTATACAAAAACCAAATCTTCTTTATCTATTCATACATCAGTGGGCATTTAGGTTGCTTCACAGCAAGTATAATATCATATCTGAATGGAGATTAGTTGATGAAAATCTTTTCTCAAAATTATTATATTTCTTCAGTTCAGTTAAAGGGTTTGTTTAAAATCAAATAAAATGTACTGAATCAATGATATAAAAGTTTTAGTCTAAAAAGTAGACTTTACCTAGAAAACAGTTATATATTTATACTTCCTAACCAAAACTTTTTGGTGGGAGGGCTTATTTTGTTAAGTGTTACAGTAATATTCTCAGGAAGTTAAAGAATTCCACCATAATATGGACCATAATTAACATGCTCCTATCAATATTAGGGTGTAAGACCTTTTTGTCTCCAATGCTTAGCTTCACAGATAGAGGAATAAATTTGTTAGTAAGACTTCTGAAGCATCTCCTAGTTCACAGTGCTATAGCCACTGCACTGGTATAAAGTATCAATATATAGCTTTTATTTTCCTCCTTAGGATAAGGTCATGAGCTAAACTTGTTTAAATATCTGCATTTGGTGGCTGCAAATTATTAGGAAAAAAGTAATAATTTTGATTGAACCTTATCTATTAAAATAATGGTGGTGTAATTTTAATTCTGCCTTTACAATCATGAACCAGGCTTTGAAATATGATTAATGGCACAGGATTGATATTGAGCCTTCATAACTGATAATTCTTGCTTACATGGTAGGGAAAATCAATAAATATTTACTTGGTAAGATGAAACAATTTATCAGAGATTAACATTAGGATATTAATATGTAAATCTTTTTTTCAATATTCAATATATTAGATTTACTGTCTCAGTGAATGCTTTTTTCAGACATTTACTCATTCTGGTCATAATTATGAAAGATTATACCAGGGTCTGGGCAAGATTTAATAATATAGATCCAAGGGACAAAGACCTTGCCTTCAGAAAGCTCACAGAAGAGAGAAAAGGCATGCATATTCTGAAAGTCTTATGCATGAAGTTTAGAGTCCTGGGGAAACTCATGGGAGGTTCCAGAACTTAGATGAAGACATCAGGAACAGCTTCCCAAAAGAGGTGAGGACTGAGCTGAGGGCTGATTAAAAAGAATGTCAGCCTTGTGAGGGAGTGACTTAAGCCTGGGACAAAGCTCCTATCTGTCTGCTTTCTTGCGCCATGAACTCCAATTTTTACAGTTGACATACACACTTCACAACATAGCATTCCCAGGGCCTTAACCATCAGCTATTTTTCCTTTATAGTAGGTTCTTTTTCGGAGAAGGCAATGGCACCCCACTCCAGTACTCTTGCCTGGAAAATCCCATGGATGGAGGAGCCTGGCGGGCTGTCATCCATGGGGTTGCAAAGAGTCAGACAAGACTGAACGACTTCACTTTCACATTTCACTTTCATGCACTGGAGAAGGAAATGGCAACCCACTCCAGTGTTCTTGCCTGGAGAATCCCAGGGGCAGCAGAGCCTGGTGGGCTGCCATCTATGGGGTCGCACAGAGTCAGACACGACTGAAGGGACTTAGCAGCAGCAGCAGGTTCTTTTTATGTGCTTTTTAAATAGTTTTGTGTAACAAAAGAACACAACGTTTTCTCTTATCAGTTCAGTCGCTCAGTTGTATCCAACTCTTTGTGACCCCATGAATTGCAGCCTCCCTGTCCATCACCAATTCCCAGAGTTCACTCAAACTCACGTCCATCGAGTTGGTGATGCCATCCAGCCATCTCATCCTCTGTAAAAACCGTAATTTTAGCATTTACTCTTAGTATAATAATAATTTGCATCTTAAATTATTATTTCTCAGTGTGTGTAACATCAGGTAGAGTTTGTAGACTTTTTCCATATATTTATCTAGTTGTTCTGACACAATTTGAATTGCACTGGCACATTTGTTTTGGGGCTATTTCTTTATTACTTTCTCTTTCATTGATTTACTTGTCTATTGTTGAGATAATACCACATTGTCTTTATAACTACAAATGTATGTCTTCTATTGAAATCAAGAGGTGTAAATTCTCCAGTCTTTTTCTTTCTTAACCTTTGAATATAATGCTTCACTTTTCTTTGAAATTTCACCGCTTGTCAAAGTTTTCAAAGAATTTCCATGAATTTTATTGAAATTTCATTGGTTCTATATATTAATTAATGGAGAATTGAAATTTTAACAGTATTAAATCTTCAATTCAAAAATTTAAAAAATTATTCAAGCCATGAATATGTTATAGCTCCATCTCTTTCTCTATATAATGAATTGTTGTTTTCAATATAAAGGTCTTACATGACATTTGTTTAATGTACTACTGCATATTTGATGGAGTAACAGCAAATAAATCTGCCTTTTTAAACAGATTAATTAAAATATAAATAAAAACAGCACACAATTAATATAATTTGAAAATTTTTATGTGTGTATATACCTGGAGAATCCCAGCGATGGGGCGCCTGGTGGGCTGCTGTCTATGGGGTCGCACAGAGTCGGACATGACTNGGGCAGCAGAGCCTGGTGGGCTGCCATCTATGGGGTCGCACAGAGTCAGACACGACTGAAGGGACTTAGCAGCAGCAGCAGGTTCTTTTTATGTGCTTTTTAAATAGTTTTGTGTAACAAAAGAACACAACGTTTTCTCTTATCAGTTCAGTCGCTCAGTTGTATCCAACTCTTTGTGACCCCATGAATTGCAGCCTCCCTGTCCATCACCAATTCCCAGAGTTCACTCAAACTCACGTCCATCGAGTTGGTGATGCCATCCAGCCATCTCATCCTCTGTAAAAACCGTAATTTTAGCATTTACTCTTAGTATAATAATAATTTGCATCTTAAATTATTATTTCTCAGTGTGTGTAACATCAGGTAGAGTTTGTAGACTTTTTCCATATATTTATCTAGTTGTTCTGACACAATTTGAATTGCACTGGCACATTTGTTTTGGGGCTATTTCTTTATTACTTTCTCTTTCATTGATTTACTTGTCTATTGTTGAGATAATACCACATTGTCTTTATAACTACAAATGTATGTCTTCTATTGAAATCAAGAGGTGTAAATTCTCCAGTCTTTTTCTTTCTTAACCTTTGAATATAATGCTTCACTTTTCTTTGAAATTTCACCGCTTGTCAAAGTTTTCAAAGAATTTCCATGAATTTTATTGAAATTTCATTGGTTCTATATATTAATTAATGGAGAATTGAAATTTTAACAGTATTAAATCTTCAATTCAAAAATTTAAAAAATTATTCAAGCCATGAATATGTTATAGCTCCATCTCTTTCTCTATATAATGAATTGTTGTTTTCAATATAAAGGTCTTACATGACATTTGTTTAATGTACTACTGCATATTTGATGGAGTAACAGCAAATAAATCTGCCTTTTTAAACAGATTAATTAAAATATAAATAAAAACAGCACACAATTAATATAATTTGAAAATTTTTATGTGTGTATATACCTGGAGAATCCCAGCGATGGGGCGCCTGGTGGGCTGCTGTCTATGGGGTCGCACAGAGTCGGACATGACTGAAGCGACTTAGCAGCAGCAGCATACCCATGAAACCACCATCACAGTCAAAATATGAAAATTAAAAAAAAGGAAATTTAATAACTTAGGACAAATATCACTGAAATTTTCTGTTGTATTTTCTTCTAAAAGTCTTACTGTTTTATTTTGTCTTATTTGCCTTACCTTTCAGACTATTATAATTTTTGAACTAATTTTGTGTATGATATGAGCTATAGATACAAGTTTATTTTTTGTAAGTGGATATTCAGTGGTTAACAGCAGCATTTGTAGAAAATACAATTTGTTTTCCGTTGAACTTCTTTTTCATCTGTATCAAAGATGAGTTGTCTACATCAATTCAGTTCAGTTCAGTCATTCAGTTGTGTCTGACTCTTTGCGACCACATGGACTATAGCATGCCAGGATTCCTTGTACATCACCTACTACTGGAGCCTACTCAAACTCACATACATCACGTCGGTGATGCCATCCAACCATCATATCCTCTATCGTTCCCTTCTCCTCCTGCCTTCAGTCATTCCCAGCATCAGGGTCTTTTCCAGTGAGTCAGTTCTTTGCATCCGATGACCAAAGTATTGGCGTTCAGCTTCAACATCAGTCCTTCTAATGAATATTCTGGACTGATTTCTTTTAGAATTGACTGGTTGGCTCTCCTCATAGTCCAGGTGACTCTCAAGAGTCTTCTCCAACACCACAGTTCAAGGGGATCAATATTTAGGCTCTCAGCTTTCTTTATGGTCCAACTCTCACATCCATACATGACTACTGGAAAAAAAAATTGATTTGACTAGATGGACCTTGGTTGGCAAAGTGATGTCTCTTTTTTTTAATATGCTGTCTAGGATGGTCATAGCTTTTCTTCCAAGGAGCAAGCATCTTTTAATTTCATGGCTGCAGTTACCATCTGCAGTGATTTTGAGCCCCCAAAATATAATCTCTCACTGTTTCCATTGTTTCCCCATCTATTTGCCATGAAGTGATGGGACTGGATCCATGATCTAGTTTTCTGAATGTTGAGTTTTAAACCAAATTTTTCCCTCTCCTCTTTCACTTTCATCAAGAAACTCTTTAGTTCTTCACTTTCTGCCATAAAGGTGGTGTCATCTGCATATGTGAGGTTATTGATATTTCTGCCAGCAATCTTGATTCCAGCTTGTGCTTCACACACCTGGCATTTCTCATGATGTCCTCTGCATATAAGTTAAATAAGCAGGGTGACAATATATAGTGTTGATGTACTCCTTTCCCGATTTGGAACCAGTCTGTTTGTTGTTTTATATATGGTTCTAACTGTTGCTTTTTGACCTCCATACAGCTTTTTCAGGAGGCAGGTCAGGTGGTCTAGTATTCCCATCTCTTTAAGAATTTTCCATAATTTGTTTTGATCCACACACTCAAAGGCTTTGGCATTTTCAATAAAGCAGAAGTAGATCTTTTTCTGGAACTCTCTTACTTTTTCAATGATCCAGTGGATGTTGGCAATTTGATCCCTGGTTCCTCTGTCTTTTCTAAATACAGGTTGAACATCTGGAAGTTCACGGTTCATGTACTGTTGAAGCCTGACTTGGAGAATTTTGAGCATTATTTTGCTCCTGTGTGAGATGAGTGCAAATGTGCGGTAGTTTGATCATTCTTTAGCATTGCCCTTCTTTGGGACTGGAATGAAAGCTGACCTTTTCCAGTCCTGTGGCCACTGCTGAGTTTTCCTTCACTGCTGAGTGATCATACCATTGTGATTATCTGAGTCGTGAAGATCTTTTTTGTACAGTTCTTCTGTGTATTCTTGCCACCTCTTCTTAATATCTTCTGCTTCTGTTAGGTCCAGACCAGTTTTGTCCTTTATTGAGCCCATCTTTGCATGAACTATTCCCTTAGTATCTCTAATTTTCCTGAAGAGATCTCTAGTCTTCCCATTTTATTGTTTCCTCTATTCCTTTGCACTGATCACATTGCTTTCTTATCTCTCCTTGCTGTTCTTTGGAATCTGCATCAAACTACTTCTGAACTTTCTATTCAGGCCAGTTGATCTGTTCATCTATATTAAGCACTAGACACATTGTCCTGATTACTTTGTAAGTAATAAAGTATGAATTATAGTCCACTTCCTTTCTTTTAGAGAGTTGTTTTAATTTTTCTAAAAATGTTAGGAAAATTGACACAAAAGAAAACATTTTCTATGTTCTCTGTATTTTTCATATGAATTTTTGAATCAGTTTGACAAATTATACCAAAATTATTGCCTGCTGGAATATTTTTTAATTAAACTTTTATCTTGAAAGATTCAACTGTAGATTTACACACACTTATAAGAAATAATTGAAAGCCATTTGATCATGATGTATTATCCTCTTCTATATATTGGATTTATTTGTAAATATTATATTTAGACTTTTAGCTTCTGTATTTATGAGCAAATTGGTCTATGACATTCTTTTCTTATAATAACGTTGCCTCCTTTTGGAATCAGTGTAATGCCGGCCTCATAGAATGAGTTGGAAATTATTTCTCACTCTAATTTTATGGAATTGTTTCTGTTTGAATTGATATTATTTCTTCCTTAATGCATCATCAGTGAATGTGTCTGGACCTATAGTTTTCTTTGTGGGAAGGGATTTATCCACAAATAGCATTTCTTCAATAGACGTCTAGTTATCTGGTTACCTATTACACTGAGTGAGCATGTGACTTCCAAGAAATGTTGAAATTCATCTGAATTATCCAGGCATTAAACTGTTCATAATATTTTTTTATTATCAGTTTAATAGCTGTGGAATCTGTAATGGTATTTCCTCTTTTATTCTGAATATTGGCAGCTTGATTTTTCCCCTAAACTGACTGATTTTGGTTTCATTGACTTTCTCTTTTGTTTTTCTAATTTCATTGATTTTCCCTATGATTTTTATTATATTTTCTATTTACTTTGTGTTTCATTTGTTCTTCTTTTTCTATTTTTTTTTTTTTTGAAAGTGGAATTGGAGGCTATTGTCTTGACATTTGTCTTTCCCCCTTAGTATAGAAATAAGCACAGAAAATATACTATAGAGGGAACTTCCAAGTACTTCTTAATGGCATACTGCAGATATTAATACTATCAGGTTGTGTTTTCATTCCTTCAGTTCAAAATCCTTTATTTCCATTTTGGCTTCTTTTCTTGACTTACGTATTATTTAGAAATTTGATTTCTATTCAAAGAGCTGATGACTTCCCCAATATCTTCTATTGTTGATTATTAATTAATTTAATTCTACTTTAATCCTTTTCAATTCATTTATACTTGTTGGTAGTCCTGAATATAATCTGACTGGATAGATGATCTGTGTGAATTTAAAAATAATGTGCAATCTTCTGATGTTGATAATGTTCTATAAATGTCCATTAAGTCTCATTAGTTGATTGTGTTATTCAAGTCTTCCATCTCTTCATGGATTTTGTGTCTATTTTTCCTATCATTTATTGAGAGTATTGAAATCTCTTGTGGGTTTGTCTATTTCTCCTTGCATTTCTATCAGTTTTTGTTTCATGTATTTGCAAAATTGCTGTTAAATACAGAAACTTTTAAGATTTTTATGTCCTCTTGATCAGTTGGCTCATTAATTATTACAGTTCAGTTCAGTTCAGTCGCTCATGTCCAACTCTTTGCGACCCCATGAACCACAGCATGCCAGGCCTCCCTGTCCATTACCAGCTCCCGGAATTCACCCAAACCCATGTCCATTGAGTCAGTGATGCCATCAAACCATCTTATCCTCTGTTGTCCCCTTCTCCTCCCACCCTCAATCTTTCCCAGCATAAGGGTCTTTTCAAATGAGTCCACTTTTTGCATCTGGTGGCCAAAGTATTGGAGTTTCAGCTTCAACATCAGTCCTTTCAATGAACACCCAGGACTGACTTCCTTTAGAATGGACTGGTTGGATCTCCTTGTAGTCCAAGGGACTCTCAAGAGTCTTCTCCAACACCACAGTTCAAAAGCATCAATTCTTCGGTGCTCAGCTTTCTTTATAGTCCAACTCTCACATTCATACATGACCACTGGAAAAACCGTAGCCTTGACTAGACTGACCTTTGTTGGCAAAGTAATGTCTCTGCTTCTTAATATGTTATCTAGGTTGTTCATAACTTTCCTACCAAGGAGTAAGCATCTTTTAATTTCATGACTGCAATCACCATCTGCAGTGATTTTGGAGCCTAGAAAAATAAAGTCAGCCACTGTTTCCACTGTTTCCCCATCTATTTGCCATGAAGTGATGGGACCAGATGCCATGATCTTTGTTTTCTGAATGTTGAGCTTTAAGTCAGCTTTTTCACTCTTTTCTTTCACTTTCATCAAGAGGATCTTTAGTTCTTCTTCACTTTCTGCCATAAGGGTTTTTTTTTGTTGTTGTTAGTACAAGACCTTGCTTATTCCTAGCAAAATTTTTTATTTGAAATCTACTTTGCTATTTTAGCATAATTTTTTATTGAGACTAGCATGGTATAACTTTCAAATTTTTTTTATTTTTAACATTTTAATGAATTTTATTTAATGTACATATCTCATAAACAGTGTAAGGTTCTTTTGATTTTGGAAACAGTACAAGAATCTCTATTTTAATTGAAGTATTTAGTTTACATTTAATATGATAATAAGATAGTCATTTAAGCCTATCCTACTACAATTTTTCTTTTAGTGTGTCTTACATATTTTGTGATTCTACTTTCCTATCTTTTTATGCCCTGTTTTGAATATCTTGAGTGCACTTTATAATTTGATTTCATTTTCTTATTTGGCTTACTAGTTATACAACTTTAAAAATAATAGTGGGTTGTTTGTTTTTAGAATTTATGTTCTACCTCTTTATCTTATCACTACCTGCCTTTAAATGATGTTATACCACCTATTTATAGTAAAAGCACATTATAACTTCTTTATTGAATTTTATGCCATTTTTATTATAATTGTACCTATATATCTGTTGTAAACCAAAGAGTACATTATTAGATTTTTTTGCTTATATAGTCTTCCCTGGTGGCTGTTGGTAAAGAATGCATCTTAACTGTGGGAGACCTGGCTTCAGTCCTTGGGTTGATAAGATCCCCTGGAGGAGGACATGGAAACCACTCCAGTTGTCTTGCCTGGAGAATCTCATGGACTGAGGGAGCCTGGTGGGCTACAGTCTATAGGGTCACAGAGTCGGACATGACTGAATGACAAAGCACACAGTCTTGTATTTAAATATTAAAATGTATTTGAATAAGAAAAGAAAAATATTTAGTTACTGACGTGTTTACCATTTTATGTGTCCTTACTCATTTGTATACATACATATTTCCAAATGTTATTTCTTTCTATCTGAAAACTTGATCAATTCTGTTGTACATAAAAAAGAAAAAAAAAACACTTTGCTTTTGTTTTTAAAATATTTTTCTAAGTTGGCACCTTTCAATTTTTCTTCCAGAACTTAAAAAAATTGCTCTGTTGTCTTCTGGGATGCATTGTTTCCTTTGAAGAATCTAACCTATTTTCTCCCCATTTTTGTTCCTCTATATATAATGTGCCTTTTATTTTGTCTGGTGTAGATTCTTCTCTTTCACTGGTTTTGAACAACATGACTAAAATATTGCTTTAATGTATTTTCGTATATCTTATACTTGAATATTGTTAAGATTTTTCAAACTATGATATCTTTTTAGTTTCTGTTAGAGTTTAACTCTTTCACTCATTATTATTTAAAATATTCTTTGTCCCTCTAATTCTCTTGTTTTGGGATTCTAATTACATATACATTAAACTGCTTGAAGTTTCTCCTAAACTATTCATCCCTTAAAAAAAAAACAAAACCCTCATTTTTAATCTTTCATTTGAGTGGTTTCTACTTCTTATGCCTTCTTCACTAATCATTTATCCTGCAATGTTGAATTCAGTGTTATTTTCATCAATGATCTTTTATCTCAATTTTTGTAACTTTGATCTCTACAAGTGTGATTTGTATCTTATTTCATATTTGTCTCTCCTTAACTTTATGAACCGGAGAAGGCAATGGCACCCTAATCCCATGGACGGAGGAGCCTGGAAGGCTGCAGTCCATGGGGTCACTGAGGGTTGGACACTGAGCAACTTCACTTTTACTTTTCACTTTCATACACGGAAGAAGGAAATGGCAGCCCACTCCAGTGTCCTTGCCTGGAGAATCCCAGGGACTATGGAGCCTGGCGGGCTGCCGTCTATGGGGTCACACAGCGTCAAACATGAATGAAGCGATTTAGCAGCAGCACTTTATGAACATAAATATATATAATAGCTTATTTTCTTTTCCTAATTCTAACATTTGTGCCAGATCTGAATTAGTTTTCTTGATAGATTCTTCTCTTCATTTGATTCAAATGTTTCTACTTCTTTAAATGCCTGATCATCTTGATTGGATGCAAGACATTGTGAATTTTTCCTGGTTGATGACTCTATTTTTTCCTGTAAATATTCTTAAGCTTTATCCTGGGATACAGATAAGTTGTGTGAAAGAAGTTTTTCTTCATGTCTTCCTTTTTCAAGTTTGTTAGGCAGTGCTAGAGAAGCATTTATAATTAATGCTTATAATGCTTATAGTTATAACTTCTGCTACTGAGGCATCTGTTCTGTGTACTCAGCCTAAAAACCCATCCTCTTATTATCAACATCTTTGTCTTTATAAACATCCTGCCTATTACCTGAGAGAGTTAGCAGCATTTTATTTGTTTATCCTGTAGGTGTTCTGGTGCTTAAAGGAGTGCAGCATTAAACAGCAACTTAGAAAATCCCAAGACAGATTGAGACTGTAAAAGAAAGAAAGAAGGTTTTGTTATGATATTTGAACTAGCCATTCTACATTTTCATCTGGGACCCACAGTAGTTATGAGTGTAGTCCTAGAGTGTCAGACAGTAGAAATTTATTTCCTGCTCATGTAACAGTCTCATGCCTGCCTTCATCATGGTGTCAGCAGACAAACCTTCTGCATCTTCCCTTAAAGCATCAGACTCCTTTCACCTTGTTGCCCGTCTTTCTCCAGAACTCTGGATTACTTTGGACTGATTTAAAGCAGGTTGAACACTGAAGAAACTGATCTGCATTTCCCTCTTATCTTTCAAGTGTCTTGGTGCTAGTGTTATACTTTTCTTTAACCACAAATTAGCATTTTTGTTTGCTTAGTTTTAGCATTTTAATTAGCATTTTTAAGGGGCACTACAGTTGGGCTGCCTTCCGTGGGGTCTCACTTAGTCGGACACTACTGAAGCGACTTAGCAGCAGCAGTAGCAGCAGCATAGGTCCCAAAGGTCCAAACTTAAATTGCTCTATAACCTGTAGGTTACACATACACATTGTCTAATAAACTCTTGTTATTGAAGATGAATTTAAAAATTGGTCTTAAAAGGTGACTGAAGTTGAATAATAATATTTCCTTTATCACACAAAGTAGTTTAGATTATAATAAAATGTAGTGAAAGTATTATTACATGCAGAGCATAAAGGGGATTATCAATCTCCACTTATAGAGCAATACTTTTAGGTTAAGTGGGTTTATTGAGTCCATGATGTGAATGTTTGTCTACTAAGATATATGAGAGCTTTTATACAATCAATTAAGAGAGAATGTAGACATACAGGGCTGACTTCACCAAGATGAAAAACCAACTTTGTAAATCAGGTGGATATTAATCAACTTTGTAAATCAGGTGGAACAAAGAATGTACAGACAGTGTAAATTTTCAGAAAAGTTGGTTTCATTTTCAATGCATAGCAAAGACTTATCCAAAAACAAAGTTTAGTCACCGACCAAAAGACCTGCAGGATGTAGCTGGTTTTGTAGTTCATCTTAATTCACTATTTCTGATTTACATTTCTCTAGACCAGAACTGATCTTTCCTCTCATGACACTTATAATATTTTTGATTACTGAATTAATCCATACTAATTCTATGAATTTTGAAGATAGAAAAGAGCTAGAAAATACCAATAAGCACAGCACACAGAACACATGAATTCCTTTTTCTTGATGATTGCACTGCAGTTGTGTAAGATGCTGAGTTAGAGGAAGTCTGGTGAAGGACATGAGATAACAGTATTTTTTGTAACTTTTTAAAAGACAAAAATTAGTTCAGAATAAAAAGTTTAAAAGTGATCACAATTTTTATAGACTTTAAAATATTTGAGACCACATTGTATATGTATTGTATCCTGCTTTTTTCAGACCACTATTGTCATTAACATTACCAATCAAGCCTTATTTAAGGGCCACATAAATGCCAATTAAAAAATAGATCATCACTTATCCTACTATTGATATCCTACTATTGACTATTGGTTTGATTTCATTTGTTTATAGACACCTTTGCAATAGATACAATTGTTGGATTATTCTTTATCTTAATCATGGGTTATGCTCCTTATGTTACAGAATCAGAAATATGAAAACACGACCAAACGTTATGAACATTGAAAAGAATAAGGTCATGTGTGCACCCTAGACCTGAATTTCAGAAAGAGCCACAGAGCAGAGAGGAAAAAGGAAACCGAGCTGAGTAGGACCAGACATTTATAAATTAGATTAGTTACATATTTTAGTTTCTACAAGCATAACAACAGCATGTGAGGCAATATTTAGGTATCTGGTCATCTTTGACTTAACAAACACATTTGGCCTTCGAGTAAAGAATGAAGCAGGGCAAAGGGCAACAGAATTTTGCCAAGAGAATGCACTGGTCATAGAAAACAGCCTCTTCCAACAACACAAGAGAAGACTCTACACATTGACATTGCCAAGTGGTCAATACCAAAACCAGATTGATTATATTTTTTGCAGCCAAAGATGGAGAAGCTCTATACAGTCAGCAAAATCAAGACTGGGAGCTGACTGTGGGCCAGATCATGAAATTCTTATTGCAAAATTCTGACTTAAATTGAAGAAAGTAAGGAAAATCTGTAGACCATTAAGGTATGACCTAAATCAAATCCCTTATGATTATACAGTGGAAGTGAGAAATACATTCAAAGGATTAGATCTGATAGAGTGCCTGAAGAACTATGGATGGAGGTTTGTGACATTTTACAAGAGGCATTGATTAAGACTAACTGCAAGAAAAAGAAAACCAGCAAGGCAAAATGGTTGTCTGAGGAGGTCTTACAAATAGCTGAGAAAAGAAGAGAAGCTAAAGACAAAGGAGAAAAGGAAAGCTATATCCATTTGAATGCAGAATTCCAAGGAGAGAAAGAAAGCCTTCCTCAGAGATCAATGCAAAGAAGTAGTGGAAAGTATTAGAACTGAGAAAGACTAGAGATCTCTTCAAGAAAATTAGAGATACAAAGGGAACATTTCATGCAAAGATGGGCACAATAAAGGACAGATGGTATGGACCTAACAGAAGCAGAAGATATTAAGAAGAGGTGGCAAGAATACACAGGAGAACTGTACAAAAAAGATCTTCATGACCCAGATAATCACGATGGTGTGATCATTCATCTAGAGTCACACATCCTAGAATTTGAAGTCAAGTGGGCCTTAGGAAGCATCACTATGAACAAAGCTAGTGGAGGTGATGGAATTCCAGTTGAGCTATTTCAAATCCTAAAAGATGTTGCTGTGAAAGTGCTGCACTCAATATGCCAGAAAATGTGGAAAACTTGGCAGTGGCCACAGGACTGGAAAAGCTTAGTTTTCATTCCAATCTCAAAGAAGGCAATGCCAAAGAATGTTCAAACTACTGCACAGTTGCACTCATCTCACCTGCTAATGAAGTAATGCTCAAAATTCTCCAAGCCAGGCTTCACCCATATGTGAACTGTGAACTTCCAGATGTTCAAGCTGGATTTAGAAAAGGCGGAGGAACCAGGGATCAAATTGTCAACATCTGCTGGAGCATGGAAAAAGCAAGAGAGTTTCATAAAAACATCTATTTCTGCTTTATTAACTATGCCAAGGCCTTTGACTGTGTAGATCAAACAAACTGTGGAAAATTCTTCAAGAGATTGGAGTATCAGACCACCTGACCTGCCTCTTGAGAAATCTGTATGCAGGTCAGGAAGCAACAGCTGGAACTGGACATGGAACAACAGACTAGTTCCAAATAGGAAAAGGAGTGCATCAAGGCTGTATATTGTCATCCTGCTTATTTAACTTATATGCAAAGTACATCATGAGAAATGCCAGGCTGGATGCATCACAAGCTGGAATCAAGATTGCTGGGAGAAATATCAATAACCTCAGATATGCAGATAACACCACCCTTATGGCAGAAAGTGAAGAAGAACTGAAGAGACTCTTGGTGAAAATGAAAGAGGACAGTGAAAAAGTTGGCTTAAAGCTCAACATTCAGAAAACTAAGATCATGGCATCCAGTCCCATCACTTCATTGCAAATAGATGGAGAAACAGTGGAAACAGTGGCTGACTTTATTTTTCTGGGCTCCAAAGTCAGTGCAGATGGTGATTGCAGCCATGAAATTAAAAGATGCTTGCTCCTTGGAAGGAAAGTTATGACCAATCTAGATAGCATATTAAGAAGCAGAGATATTACTTTGCCAACAAAACTCTGTCTAGTCAGAGCTATATTTTTCTAATAGTCATGCATGGATATGAGAGTTGGGACTACAAAGAATGCTGAGCACCAAAAGATTGATGCTTTTGAACTGTGGTGTTGGAGAAGATTGTTGAGAGTCCCTTGGACTGCAAGGAGATCCAACCAGTCCATCATAAAGGAAATCAATCCTGAATATTCATTATAAGGACTGATGCTGAAGCTGAAACTCCAATACTTTGGCCACCCGATGCGAACAACTGACTCATTGAAAAAGACCCTGAAGCTAGGAAAGACTGAAGGCAGGAGGAGAAGGAAATGACAGAGGATGAAATGGTTGGATGGTACCACCAACTCAATTGTCATGAGTTTGTGTAAACTCCAGGAGTTGGTAAAGGACAGGGAAGTCTGGCATGCTGCAGTTAATGGGGTTGCAAAGAGTCTAACATGTCTTTGTGACTGAAGTGACTGATTGAGTTTTTGACTTATTTCTAGGGCAAAGTTTTCTGATCAACTGGGTAGCAAGACTACCTATTATCTAATAGATGGTTGTCTAATGCCTTGTAACTAGGTTCTTGTATGTTCATATTTTGCAATCCAAAATCTCTTCTTTAGTAAGGACAATAGTAAATATATAGAGGATGCATATTAATGTCCTACACATTGTTTTAGGCTCTTGCTGTCCTGAGCTTTTCACATAAGGATGGATTAATTGGGAGCAAAGAAGAAGTTTTGGGTCTGGGCTTCCATCCATGAACAAACAGTGTCACCCCTGTGATTCTAGAGTATTGTTTTTTTGAAGAACTGAGTATTTGTGGAAGAAAATGACTTTATGTCTGTTTGGGAGTTGGGGCTTCACTGGGGCCAGGGTGGTACTGGGGAAATTTGTATGGATAGTAGCTGCTAACTCTATTAGGCTCGAGGCATAGAGTAAAGGTGAAGTTACTAGGCTGGTGAGTAAGGTCATCCACAGATAGGGTAGAAATCATTTTCAAAATATACAGATCCTCAAGCTCTACATGACATGCCAAGTCAAAGTCTCTAAGGGAAGTATCAAAAAACCTTTACTTTTTCAGAACTTCAAAACAACTATGACATAACTCCCAATTTGGAAAGGGCTAACCTAAAACCTGGAGGCAGTTAAGAGCTATCATTGCAAGAGGGCTCCCCTTTTATCTATACCCTCACTTTTTTGGGGAATGTGAATTGATACAGCTACTATGGAGAACCATGTATGAAGGTTATTTGAGGGACTAAAAATAGAACTGCCATATGGCCCAGAATCCCACTGTCTGGGACATATACCTGGAGAAAACCATAATTCAAAAAGACACATGCACCCCTTCTTCACAGCACTATTCACAATACAGGATATGGAAGCAACGTAGTGCCCATCAACAGAGGAAAGGACAAAGAAGATGTGTCACATATACATAATGGAATATTACTCAACCATTAAAAGGAATGACATTGGATCATTTGTAGGGACATGGATGGACCTAGAATCTGCCATACAGAGTGAATTAAGTCATAAAGAGAAAAACAAATACAATATATTAAGACATATGTGTGGAATCTAGAAAAATGGTACAGATGAATCTGTTTGCAAGGCAGAAGTACAAACACAGGCATAGAGAACAAATATGTGGACAAAGAGAAGGGAAAGAGCGGGTGGGACAAACTGAGAAATTGTGACTGACATTTATACACTAATATCTGAGTGAACTCCGGGAGCTGGTGATGGACAAGGAGGCCTGGCGTGCTGCGATTCATGGTGTTGCAAAGAGTCGGACACGACTGAGTGACTGATCTGAACTGAACTGATGTAGATAATAGATAATTAATGAGAACCTGCTGTGTAGCACAGAGAACTCTACTCAAAGCTCTGTGATGACCAAATTGGGAAGGAAATCCAGAAAAGAGAGGATATATGGATATATATAGCTGATTTTTTGCTGTACAGCAGAAACTAATACAACACTGTAAAGAAACTATACTTCAATAAATAAAACAGAGCTATCATTGGAACAAATTATCTGTAAGGAAAGGATAAAACACATAGTGGAGGAAGTAGAAATAATCACAATACCCAAAACTCAAAGAAGGAGGTGCAGATAAATGATTGTGACTTGGGCAAAACCTGGATTGAAAAGGGAAGGAACTCTATGCAATCTCCAGCTGAAAGCATGGCTTGAGCTAACAGTGGAAAAAGTGAGGGCTGTGGTTGCTTGGAAAACAGTGAACAATCATGAAATGTTTAATGGGTGCCTGGGTTATCTTGACTGATACAGTTGTGAATCACTAGCACTGAAGTGTTAAAGTGTATTGTCACACTAAAGTGGACTAGTTAGGACCAGGAAACTAAACACAAAGAATCTCAGAAGTTTTGTCACTGCAGGATGTTCACTTTTTCTCCCTAAGACTTTAACTCTGTTTTGGCCATAGAAAGAGCAGAGGAATCTGACCAAATGAGCTGACTCCACTTGATGTGGGGGCTATAAGGCCATAACCATCACTCTGCTTTGGTTAACTTTCACTGGTTAGCTGTCCAAGAGGTTAACCGCACCCCTTGTTAATTTGAACTAAATCATTAGATTTATTTCCAAGTTAAATGCTGACTCAACCAATACTCAAATGAAGTAAGATATATTTGTTAAAATTTCATTTCCCTAGAGCCCAAAAGTACCTGCCACAGAGCGCATGCACTTATTGAGATGCACTTACTTGGACAGAACCAATTTTCTAAAAACTGTCATTTGAATGAATTAAACATATGAGCATCATTGATATAGTTCCCTGGTCATTTGGGGAGTTAAGGATTGAGATATTGAAATGAAAATATGCGCAGGAGGAATTTACATGAGGTGGCACCACGCTGACATAATTCAACAAAAACATCCTATTACTCAAACCCATATACCATGTATACACAATTTGATTTAAATAAGAATCAAAAAATTTGTTGATTGGATAAACAAGGTCAAGGCATGAAATTTCTTATTTTTGTCATTAATCTTAATGGCAGAAGGGGGGGGCCAAAATATCAAAACAGATTTTTCAACATTAATTAAAGGGTCTTTAAGCCTCCAGAGTGGGTGTAGAGACATATGGAATTATACCAGTAGAGCCAGCAGGAAGTACTTAGTTATGTAAAGTGTAGCACATGGCATGACTCAAGAATTCCACTCCCGAGAGTGCATACAAAAAATAAAATGTCAAATAGGTTCATAGGTGTGTTCATTAGAAAGTTTATGTTGGTGAGGAGTTGAAAGCTACCTGGATATACATGTGAAGCGCAGCAGATACACAGAACACCCCCTGTCTTTGGTGTGGTTCTCTGGAAGCAGACCTTGAAATGTTGATTCTCATGCAATGATTTATTGAAAAACCATATGGAAAAGTGAGGGGGCTGGGCAAATACATGTTTCTGGAGATGGGGAGCATCGGCCTCATCCATGGGGTGCCCTGGAGCATGCATAGTGCCAGAGTTCAGTTGGTCTTACCAGAGGCGCCTGCGCCTTCACACTGGTTGGTAGTGACTGACCCCAGAGGTGAGAAGAGGATGTATAATCTCATATCCTTGGACCAACATGGCTCACC
This sequence comes from Raphicerus campestris, assembly GCA_006410735.1. NCBI lineage: Eukaryota > Metazoa > Chordata > Mammalia > Artiodactyla > Bovidae > Raphicerus > Raphicerus campestris. Next base: position 205,645 of record SJYW01005898.1, read on the forward strand.
TCAGTCCAGGGCATTGCTTTAGAGAAGAGTACAGGTGTGAGGGGGTTTTTCCTGATGGCTCAGTGGTAAAGAATCTGCCTGCAACTCAGGAGGCCCTGGGTTCGATCCCTGGGTCAGGAAGATTCCTTGGAAGAGGAAATGACAATGCACTCCAGTATTCCTGTCTGAAGAATCCCATGGACCTAGAAGCCTAGAAGCCTAGAAGCTACAATCCATAGAGTCCCAAAGAATCGGACATGACTGAGCACATAGGCACACTGTACATTGTACAGGGGTGAGAACCTAGCAGTCAACATCACTATGTATCCAGGTGGGCATGTCCCAGGTGAAAGCAGCCAGCAAAGGGACAGAACAGCATCTGCTGTCTGACAGAAGAAATGCATTAGGTGTCCACTCAGGAGCATGGATGGATCTCAAAAGTATTGTGCGTAGTGGAAAAAAAAAAAAGTAAGAAGCAAATTCCTATTATGCATAATTCTGTCTACATAAAATAAAAATACATATACACTAAAAATGTACTTTATTAAAAAAACTTAAGCTTAACAGCTGCATATAGAATAATACTCGAAATATATAACAACTCTCTTGGGAAAGATACTGATCAAACAGAACAGATGCTAATACTCACCTTAAGAGGCCCAATGGCAAGAGTGGGGGACTTGGGTAGATTACTGATGCTGACATTTGGCAGTATGTGAAGTACACAAACATGAATTTGCACTTGAAGTTTGAAAAGGAAAAACATAAAAAATTAAGAGAAGACTGGGGAAGAAACTCTTTTCTTCTTCCTCCATAAAAGTAAGGAGATTTTAAACAACCTTCCATTTGCAGCAGAAACACAGAACACCCCCTATCTTTGGTGTGGTTCTCTGGAAGCAGACCTTGAAATGTTGATTCTCATGCAATGATTTATTGAAAAACCATATGGAAAAGTGAGGGGGCTGGGTATGGATTTCTCTGTTATTTCATTCCCAGCTAATGAATTAAGACTTTTTATACAAGCCTGTCACTATAGCTCCCACCAGCTCTTGATGGTATCCATGCAAGGCTTTGTCTTAGAAAAGTGAGCAATGGCTGCTTCACCACGTATCAGAAATATTAATTTAGATTTTCAATTTTTTGAGGTTTGTATGGAATGGTAAGTTATTTGGTAATGACTTAGTTTGAATATTTAAGGTGAGAAAAGCTTTATCAGGATTAAGGACAAAGGTAGCTGCTGAAACTGATTTTCTCTACCCCATGAAAGACTGAATATACAGACAAGGACCAGACCATATGTAAAAGTATGACTCCCAACCTACAGCAATCTGCCTTGAAAACCAACACTGTGATTTACAAGAAACAACCCAGAAAGCAGCCTCCTAAAAGTCAGACTTTACAGAAGTCTGATTGCTAAATACTCCAGAATGTTAAACACTAACTTCTCCAATGAGTGTCCCTAGGTGATCACTTGTGGTTGATAACTGACAGCCTCTTTTACTTTTGGCCCCACTTCCAATGTGTTAATTAGAACCAACACAGAGAGGCAAATATGGCTTCCTATTTCCACTGTAAATGCTTTTTGCACTGTAAAGCTTTCCCACTCCTCTGCTGCCTTTGGTCTCTACGAAAACATAAATAATGGTAGCTGACCCTCTCGCTCTAACAAGCTCTGAATAAATAGTCACGACTCATTTCCATTTGGTTGGTCTTCATTCATTTCCACAGTTAGTGATGAAGGCTCCAGTGAGGTCCAGTTTGCACCTCCCATCACTTTCAACCCTGGTCTTCAACCCAGTGTGGTATCACAGAGGCCCCGTTGCCCTGCTGCCCACCGCTGGCCAAGGCCAGGAAGCTGTGGGAAGACAGCGGAGTCTGAGCTGGGTTCTTTGCTTTGAGTGCCTCAGCTCTTCATCCTTAGTTTGGCGCCAGGTTTTGTTATCTGTTTCCGTTGTGTTTGGCGTCCTTGAGGAAATCAGGGCATGCCTCTTCCTTCCCTTTTGCTGCCTTTGGAGTTTCTGTTTTGGTATTGCGCTGAGTCTAAAAGTGCTGTTTGTCATACGGAGAGTCACAGGCTCTAGAAGATTGTCTGAGGCAGAGTCATCATCCAGTGGGCTTTCGGTTCCTGTGAGAACTGCTCTTTCACTTGGACAAACTTTGCCGTGGGTCACCAGTAAAACTGGATGGCATTCTGCTTCTGCTCGATTGTGTGTCCTGAAAGCCTGGCTTTGGATTTAGACAGAACTTCGGATTTCCACCTGCCGGGTCTGGGTTTGGAGGAGACCCACCCTCAGGGTCGGCCCCACATAGGAAGTGCTCAAGCATCATGTTCGGACCGACAGCTGCCATGCCAGGGGTCCTGTCATCAACGCCTCCTCTCTGCCTGGGTGAACTCTGCTTCTTATCTGTCCTCTCTTTACAGCCCCAATTCCTGTGCCTCTCTTTCTAAGCCATTAGAACCCCATTCACCAAGTGGACCCAGGCCTTCAGTGTCGACTCTTGGGGACATTGGATTTGACCACATTGTTCATTTGAGAGGCAACTTGAAAAGGAAGGGAATCAGACCTTGTTTGCCCAATGGATAGTATTTCTTGATTGTTATGCAGAGACCTCCAAATGCAATTCTGAATTAAAAATTGCTTCACCAAAAGAGTGTGCGGCCAAAGGTAGTGAGCAATGTGACAACCTTACACAAGAAAAAATGAGACATATTTCCCTCAAACCTTCCCTTCACCTTCCTGCATTCAACTGCCCCATTTGCCTCCTATGCTGGTCTCCCTCCTTTATATCTTCTCTGTAAAAATAAAAAACGAAAACATCAAATGCACAGAGTCAGGAGACAGAAAGGGGAATCCGCATTCCCTTAGACAGAGGACAGTCGACAGGAAGAAGAGAGACCGCTTCTCATTCCCAGTAGGGACTCAGCCAGTGACAAGCCACAGACTGTTCACTAACCCTGCCCACCTTCCTGTCCCCCTCTAAATGCGTCCTTCCTCCCTTGCTGTGCAGGGAAGTGCATGAGACTAGCTATGGTTTCAGATCCTGAATTGTAATTCTCTGTTGACCACGGATAAACCTATCTTTGCTGGAAAATATCTCACAACCCATTTGTTTCAGGTTGAGGTCTCCCTTCTCTTTTTGTGTATCTTTCCTTCTACCTTTTCCTAACCACTCTCCAAAAAGCCCCCAACGGAGTTGCCTCTAAGGACCTGGCCTGCCCATGAGCCATGCTCATGAGTTGTGCGCTGACCAGTGTAGAATTTAAGCCTTGGGTCCAAGCTCAATTTAAGAGTTATAATGAAAGATTTTGCTAGATCTAAATAACCCAGTGAATATTCACAAAGGAATTTAGAATTCTTTTGGGTACCTATAACCCAGGGCTATCTAACCTATATCAACTCGCACATGTGTTGATCACAGCCGTACTGGTTGTTTCTGTATGATAAAGCTGATTGGACTGGGCTGGAAGGAGATACAGGAGCCTTTCTTTTACAATAAACCTCAGGGTGGATTTCACTCGTGGTCCAGTGGTTAAGAATTTGCATGCCAATGTAGGGGATGTTAAGTTCTATCTCTACCAAAGCCCATGCACCTAGAGCCCCTGATCCATAGCAANCATCAGGTGTCCTGGCTATAAAATATCAGTGGTTAGGCATTGTTACAGAAACACTATAAATGCTCTAGATAAAATGATATAAAATAAAAAGGTGAAGAGTAATAATTGTAAGGTGTACCTAATGAAACCATTCATAATTCAGTAGATAGCAGAATATTGTAGAAAATGTGAAAGTGAGGTTTCAGTATTTAGATATATTGATGGTGGCAAAAAAGTGGAATACAAGTTAAAGATCAGAAATAATATATAAATATTATATATATATATATATAATAACTCTCTGTATCTATATTACATATACACCCACATACACACATATAATTCCTATTCCTAAATACAGATCATCATAGCAAGAAAGTTTGTAAAAATGTACATCAACATGTTAGTAATGACCATTATCAGTAAATTTGAAAACAGCAGATGATTGTTTTTCCTTTTTAAAATGGTTTATATTTTCTTTCTAAAATGTCCTCACATGATCTGTGAAGTGGAAATACTCTGAGGAAGTAGACAAACACTTTATTTTTTAAAACTGGGCAAATAAGAGTATGATACCGACCAACAGAGAGCCCTGTCCTGCCGTTTGCCTCCACCCTGATCGGTACTGTGCTTTGAATCTGTGAAGGGGGTCAAAATGCACTCCTCAGAGAGCGGGTGCCTAAGGGGATGGAATGACTGGGCGGAGATCCCTGCTGCGGTCCTGGAGTTGATTAGGTCCCAAGAAGTGACGGATCTACTAGAATCTGAGTTTCAGGGTCTGGTTACTCCTGGTCCTTCCCCTCCAGTACAGTCTGACCCCCCAGGTCTTCTGTTTGTCGTCTTCATTTCCTTTCTGAATAGCACGGCATTTGTCTTTTTCACCCTGCTTTTACTTCCTCTACTCTCACTCAGTCCAGTCATGGTTAGTAAAGGCGCATGGGGCAGTGGGGATGGAGATCTTGGGCCCCTATGTTTCCCCTGGTGGAGCTTGNTACGGCATTTGTCTTTTTCACTCTGCTTTTACTTCCTCTACTCTCACTCAGTCCAGTCATGGTTAGTAAAGGCGCATGGGGCAGTGGGGATGGAGATCTTGGGCCCCTATGTTTCCCCTGGTGGAGCTTGGCCACCACGATGTAACTCCCCTCCCTGGGCTTCTGTGTCATCCTGGAAGGGAAGGACATGGTGGCTTCCAAATCCCTTTCCTGAAAACACATGCCTTGTTCTCTTGGTTCCATCACCTGGCACCACAAACATCCTGTGCTCACCTCCCAAGGCTGAAACTCTCTGTCCCTCATAGGACTCCTACATGCTTCTCCCCTGCAAAACCTTCTTAAACTACTCCAACACAAAATGTCCATATTTCTGATTTTCCTGAGCATTTATAACAAATGTTCCAAACTATCTTATTTGGGGAAGGAACTGAATAACAGAGACCATTGGAAAAAGAACCAACAAGCCTCACTGGATGGTGCCTACGTGTGAGCAGGCCAGGGTTTGCCCAGCTTTGATTGCTACTGTAGCAGGCAATGTACTGAGATATCAGTATTGTTTTTCCTAAATCTCCTTCTCTTCACCCTCAATCCAAGCAGAGCAGATTGACTCTTTCTTTAAGGAAAACATATTAGTATAAAAAAAGAAAAACATGGAAAAGACTTTTCTAGATGCAGAATAACTTGAAACATTCAAAACATAGCAATAGTACAGGATAAGACCAACTCCCTGCCAAACCAGGTGTGGTCCCCAACTTGTGACTGCTAAGAAAAACGGTCTTGTGTCCTGTCCCCCACCAAGTCCTGCCCGAAGGGACAATGACCCACCATCAACTAGAGCTGGGTCTTCCTACCCAATAAGAAGACAGGAATTGAAAAAATATCCAGAATATAAATGGCTACTATAGAGATGTTTATAGGCAAATGGGCCCGATACCCTTCCTAATTTTCTGTGGCCCAGGAGCAGTGTGATAATGCTTTCTACTCCAATGGGAGGATGCAGGTAACAATCAGAAACCAGCTACAGTGATGTCAGTAGGAATAATGCAGAGCAGGAGCTTGTGTGAGCAGCTGAAAAGCAAGTGGAATTCTATAAATCTCCACAGCACTGGTGGAGGTAAATGGTTCAGAGGGATATTTCCCTCCATGTGTTGGCAGCCTGGTAGCCGCCTTGAACTCAGATACCTTGTAGATGACCATGTAGTGGCAGGGCATTGAGATTTTATCACCCAAGCTGCATGGGAGTTTGAAATGAAAGTTAAGTTGATCTCTAGACAAACTGAAAGTTAAACGTCTCTAAGTAAGCCTGTGGACAGACTCCTCCTACTACATAGAGTACATTGCTTGTTTAGCTTGGTACAAATGGAGAAAGCTCCTCAGAGCTTGGTGAAAATTCATCTGTCAAGCGTCAAGTAAATACCAGATGGAAATTAGGAAATGTTCAAGTGTGGCCAGGCTATAAGGAGAGATACATAATAAGTTCACTTGGAGTAAGTATTCAGTTGGCTAAAATATAAGAGCAAAGCAAGATTCACTGACCTGAGTTTTGACTCTGCCATTAGTAACTTTTTGGTCTCACATTGTTATATTAACTGAAGCATTATTTTAGCTGCAAAATTAAAGATTTCAATAATAACTAAGAATTTATTAATATATTGGAATCTAGACCAATGATTTAGAAAGTGTGATACCTGGACCAAGAGCACCATCACCAACTAAAAACTTGCTAAAGTGGAACTTCAGAACAACCAAATTGAAAATGCAAAATGAGGCCCCCAAACTGTATTATTTAACAGACCCTCCAGGTGATTCAGATAAGCATTAAATTTTACAACAATCAGTCTAGATAGTGAGAAGTTAAATTCTAGCAGGTACTTGAGGCTTCCTTGGTGGCTCAGAGGGTAAAGCGTCTGCCTGCAATGTGGGAGACCAGGTTTGATCCCTGAGTTGGGAAGATCCCCTGGAGAAGGAAATGGTAACCCACTCCAGTACTCTTGCCTGGAAAATCCCATGGACAGAAGAGCCTGCTAGGCTACAGTCCATGGGGTCACAAAGAATTGGACATGACTGAGCAACTTCACTTATTTACTTACTTGCTCTGAAGGGAGGGCTTCCCAGGTGGCACTAGTGGTAAAGAACCTGCTTTCCAGTGCAGAAGACATGAGACTCAAATTCGATTCTTGGGTCAAGAAGATCCCCTGGAGGAGGGTGTGGCAACCCACCCCAGTATTCTTGCCTGGAGAATCCCATGGACAGAGGAGCCTGGTGGGTTATAGTCCATGAGGTGGCAAAGAGTTGGACATGACTGAAGCGAGTTATGCAAGCATGCACCCTGAATGGAGCAGTATGATGGAAGGATATTATATTTCTGCAACCAAAGGAGATTGATTAAGAATGATTATGATATTATAAAATGTGGACATGGTTACTTGAAAATGTTCAATACCTAAATTGCTGCCAGGAAAAAAAAAATGTAACTGTTAAAAAATTCCATTGTTCCCACAGATTGTGATCCTACACTAAAGAATCTTTTGAACTGAAAAGCTTTATTTGCATTAGTTTTTACTTGGTTTGCATCCATATTTGTTTCCTGTCTTTGAATGAACTTTGTGATAATGAACTCATGTGATTGATGATGAAAACTTCAACCAAGAATATACCTTATTATTTTTCTCCTTTGAATTATGTACATTTCAAATGCTGTGAAACTTCAGAGTAACCCCTGATCCTATAATAGTACTTCATCATTGACATAATATGCCATGGGCCCCAGCGTTGATGAAAAATGCTACTTTAGAAAAGTCCTTCAAAAATGGACACTGAAAATTTAACAGGTTATTGCTCTGAGGACAGAATGTGCATGCCAAAATCTTTGATGTTCCTGTGCATGTGAAGGTGGGCTGCTGGTTTGTGGAGAGACTGAAAGATGGCTAATTTGCCCCCATAAGTGCTGTTCTTAAACTGCAAATTAAACTGTAGAGGCACATGGCAGTCATACGAGAGATATACTTGAATTTATTTTTAAAAATGTTTTCAGGTTTTACATTTTTATTTAAAAGTTATAAGTCCTTTGACTTTGAAATAATTTCTCTTTCAGTATAAGGAACTAAACCCATCAAAATCTCTTTCTTTCTTTTCTTTTTTTAATTTGAACTATGATGACTTGCAACATGGTGTGAATTTCTGCTGTTGCTGTTTAGTCACTAAGTCTGACTCTTTTGCAACCCTGTGAACTGTAGCCTGCCAGTCTCCTTTATCCATGGGATTTCCCAGGTAAGAATATGGAGCAGGTTGCCATTTCCTTCCCAATCTAGGGATGGAACCCATGTCTCCTGCATTGGAAGGCAGATTCTTAACCAGTGGACCACCAGAGAAGCTCCTATTCCCATTTTAAAGGTGAGAAAATGGAGCCACCAGGACCTTGAGTCGTGTGTCCATAGTAATATAACAAATGGCGGTTCTGGGAACCAGAGCCTGTGCTCTAAACTCCTCGATCAACCCCACTTCCAGGAAAATGAGAATGCCATATTGATCATTTAAAATCTACAAAAGGAAATTTTAAAAAAGTGGTGAATTATTGTGAAACTTCAGACAAAAAGAAGTGAAAAGTCTAAATGCTTGATTGAAAGAGGATTTCACAAAAAGTTAATAGGAATCAGACTAATGACAAACTTCCAAACAGCAGTACCAGATAGCAAAAGACAATGCAGTGATATTTTTTAAAGTATCAAAAGATTAAAAAAAATGAGGCTATAATTTTAAATCTGGAGAACATATCTTTCAAACATGATGGCATAATCACAATATTTTTATTTATTGAAGAAGAAAAAATAAACCCAGAATATGCTCCAAGTATGATTAATCAAATTTCATACAATTTATGGTTGTCTAAAAAATCATTAAACTTAAAACCGAAATAAAAAATATAACTAGAAATTCTATCCCTAAGTATCCAGAACCAACCTCATATGATACTTATATCATTAGGATGCTGGTTTGGGGAGAATGGCAGACATGAGGCATTTGCTGTATTAAGGGAAGATATGGAGGGTATTGAGTTTAAGAAATCAGTCAGTAAATAAACATAGACATGAGTCTTGGGCAGCCACGAAAAAACAAAAAACAAAAAAAACAGAATGGACATATTGTTTAACCAATAGAAGAAAACTGTGCTAGATTTTCACAAGCTAGCCTGGAAATAAATTTTCCTACCTGGGAAAGAGTAGTCTGTTACATGTGATGGACAAGATAGAGGCAGTTGATGTAGCTTAACAAGTAAGTGCATTTTTCTCTTATATTACAGTGTATAGATAGGTAGCCTGGTAGAGTGACTCTACTGCAGGTAACTAAGATCCAAGATTCCTTGTATCCGACTACTCTGCTCTGCACAGCCTTCATTCAAAGGATCAAATTGTGCTTCATCTAAAATAAATGCTCCAGGAGTTACTTGTATATTTTTGAGATTAATTCTTTGTCAGTTGCTTCATTTGCTATTGTTTTTCTCCCNAGAGCTGCATAAAGAAATGTCCAGGTGAGGGCGGAGGCAGAGAGATGTGCCCACGAGCCAAGGACACTGAGGGCTGCCAGTGGCACCGAAGGCAGGAGAGAAACATGGAACAGATTCTGCCCAGAGACTCCAGAAGAAACCAACCCCGCTGTGCCTTGATTGCAAAACCTTTAGCCTCTGGAACTCTGAGAGAGCTCATCTCTGTTGTCAGTTAATCTTAATTGTAATCTGATAGGGCAGCCCTAGTAAATTAATACATCTCCCTCTCTTGATAGATCTTGCTTGAGAACTCTGGGACACAATTTGATGGTTCTTCTTGCTGTTAAGTAGTTTTATCTTAATTACATACTCAAGTGCAGGATGTTTAACAGTATGGTGGACTCACAGGCATTATAAGTTGGTCACCTGGCCTTCGTGGTACCCAACCCAAGCCATGTGATTCTGATGGTTCCTTTGTATTCGAGTGAGCTCAGGTTCATACTGTCCAGCTCTGAAAAAAAAATCCATTCAGATTTGCTTTGTCCAGAAATCATTGGCTTGGAAAAGAGCCACGCCCCTTTGTAAAAGAATTGGGAGAATATGTACTTCCAATACTTGCAATAATTTTTTAGGATCTTTTGTCAGAGAAACATGGGCATCTTATAACTGGATGGCCTTGGGCTCTGACTTAGATCTGAAGACTGTCATAGAGGTTATGATTTTCTGTTGCAAAACATAACATAAGCTTTCTGATCACAATATTATGACTTTTTAATGCAAATTTAGAGCACAGTCATTTTTCATCTAAATCACCCCTTCATTTTCCATGATCCATTAGCTATGGCTATATATCTTTGCATACTAATCATCATGGATTCTGCCTATTACAGTAATCGGGGCTGCCTTTATGTACAACATTTTTTTCCTTTTGTTGCTGAATGTTAGTTCATAGAATTAATAGACCACTACTATTAATAATTAAAATTTATCCTGCTGATAACTATGTGGTTGTTTCCAGTTTTTAATCATTAAAAACTAAGCTCCTATGCATTTTAGGGATAGCACTTGGGTATGTTCCTCTGGCCAGTTCACCAAGTAACCCAAACAGCTGGTGGTTTTTAGAGGGGCCCAGAACAAGACAAGGTGGTGTGGTGGGTCCAGGCTGCCAACAGTACCTGGAATGTCACAGAGATAGAGGTGGTGTTACACTGCTTTCTTATTTTAAACATAAAACATTTTTTAGATAATCTAGAGATGAAAATGAGACATCAGGTGTCCTGGCTATAAAATATCAGTGGTTAGGCATTGTTACAGAAACACTATAAATGCTCTAGATAAAATAATATAAAATAAAAAGGTGAAGAGTAATAATTGTAAGGTGTACCTAATGAAACCATTCATAATTCAGTAGATAGCAGAATATTGTAGAAAATGTGAAAGTGAGGTTTCAGTATTTAGATATATTGATGGTGGCAAAAAAGTGGAATACAAGTTAAAGATCAGAAATAATATATAAATATTATATATATATATATATAATAACTCTCTGTATCTATATTACATATACACCCACATACACACATATAATTCCTATTCCTAAATACAGATCATCATAGCAAGAAAGTTTGTAAAAATGTACATCAACATGTTAGTAATGACCATTATCAGTAAATTTGAAAACAGCAGATGATTGTTTTTCCTTTTTAAAATGGTTTATATTTTCTTTCTAAAATGTCCTCACATGATCTGTGAAGTGGAAATACTCTGAGGAAGTAGACAAACACTTTATTTTTTAAAACTGGGCAAATAAGAGTATGATACCGACCAACAGAGAGCCCTGTCCTGCCGTTCGCCTCCACCCTGATCGGTACTGTGCTTTGAATCTGTGAAGGGGGTCAAAATGCACTCCTCAGAGAGCGGGTGCCTAAGGGGATGGAATGACTGGGCGGAGATCCCTGCTGCGGTCCTGGAGTTGATTAGGTCCCAAGAAGTGACGGATCTACTAGAATCTGAGTTTCAGGGTCTGGTTACTCCTGGTCCTTCCCCTCCAGTACAGTCTGACCCCCCAGGTCTTCTGTTTGTCGTCTTCATTTCCTTTCTGAATAGCACGGCATTTGTCTTTTTCACCCTGCTTTTACTTCCTCTACTCTCACTCAGTCCAGTCATGGTTAGTAAAGGCGCATGGGGCAGTGGGGATGGAGATCTTGGGCCCCTATGTTTCCCCTGGTGGAGCTTGGCCACCACGATGTAACTCCCCTCCCTGGGCTTCTGTGTCATCCTGGAAGGGAAGGACATGGTGGCTTCCAAATCCCTTTCCTGAAAACACACGCCTTGTTCTCTTGGTTCCATCACCTGGCACCACAAACATCCTGTGCTCACCTCCCAAGGCTGAAACTCTCTGTCCCTCATAGGACTCCTACATGCTTCTCCCCTGCAAAACCTTCTTAAACTACTCCAACACAAAATGTCCATATTTCTGATTTTCCTGAGCATTTATAACAAATGTTCCAAACTATCTTATTTGGGGAAGGAACTGAATAACAGAGACCATTGGAAAAAGAACCAACAAGCCTCACTGGATGGTGCCTACGTGTGAGCAGGCCAGGGTTTGCCCAGCTTTGATTGCTACTGTAGCAGGCAATGTACTGAGATAACAGTATTGTTTTTCCTAAATCTCCTTCTCTTCACCCTCAATCCAAGCAGAGCAGATTGACTCTTTCTTTAAGGAAAACATATTAGTATAAAAAAAGAAAAACATGGAAAAGACTTTTCTAGATGCAGAATAACTTGAAACATTCAAAACATAGCAATAGTACAGGATAAGACCAACTCCCTGCCAAACCAGGTGTGGTCCCCAACTTGTGACTGCTAAGAAAAACGGTCTTGTGTCCTGTCCCCCACCAAGTCCTGCCCGAAGGGACAATGACCCACCATCAACTAGAGCTGGGTCTTCCTACCCAATAAGAAGACAGGAATTGAAAAAATATCCAGAATATAAATGGCTACTATAGAGATGTTTATAGGCAAATGGGCCCGATACCCTTCCTAATTTTCTGTGGCCCAGGAGCAGTGTGATAATGCTTTCTACTCCAATGGGAGGATGCAGGTAACAATCAGAAACCAGCTACAGTGATGTCAGTAGGAATAATGCAGAGCAGGAGCTTGTGTGAGCAGCTGAAAAGCAAGTGGAATTCTATAAATCTCCACAGCACTGGTGGAGGTAAATGGTTCAGAGGGATATTTCCCTCCATGTGTTGGCAGCCTGGTAGCCGCCTTGAACTCAGATACCTTGTAGATGACCATGTAGTGGCAGGGCATTGAGATTTTATCACCCAAGCTGCATGGGAGTTTGAAATGAAAGTTAAGTTGATCTCTAGACAAACTGAAAGTTAAACGTCTCTAAGTAAGCCTGTGGACAGACTCCTCCTACTACATAGAGTACATTGCTTGTTTAGCTTGGTACAAATGGAGAAAGCTCCTCAGAGCTTGGTGAAAATTCATCTGTCAAGCGTCAAGTAAATACCAGATGGAAATTAGGAAATGTTCAAGTGTGGCCAGGCTATAAGGAGAGATACATAATAAGTTCACTTGGAGTAAGTATTCAGTTGGCTAAAATATAAGAGCAAAGCAAGATTCACTGACCTGAGTTTTGACTCTGCCATTAGTAACTTTTTGGTCTCACATTGTTATATTAACTGAAGCATTATTTTAGCTGCAAAATTAAAGATTTCAATAATAACTAAGAATTTATTAATATATTGGAATCTAGACCAATGATTTAGAAAGTGTGATACCTGGACCAAGAGCACCATCACCAACTAAAAACTTGCTAAAGTGGAACTTCAGAACAACCAAATTGAAAATGCAAAATGAGGCCCCCAAACTGTATTATTTAACAGACCCTCCAGGTGATTCAGATAAGCATTAAATTTTACAACAATCAGTCTAGATAGTGAGAAGTTAAATTCTAGCAGGTACTTGAGGCTTCCTTGGTGGCTCAGAGGGTAAAGCGTCTGCCTGCAATGTGGGAGACCAGGTTTGATCCCTGAGTTGGGAAGATCCCCTGGAGAAGGAAATGGTAACCCACTCCAGTACTCTTGCCTGGAAAATCCCATGGACAGAAGAGCCTGCTAGGCTACAGTCCATGGGGTCACAAAGAATTGGACATGACTGAGCAACTTCACTTATTTACTTACTTGCTCTGAAGGGAGGGCTTCCCAGGTGGCACTAGTGGTAAAGAACCTGCTTTCCAGTGCAGAAGACATGAGACTCAAATTCGATTCTTGGGTCAAGAAGATCCCCTGGAGGAGGGTGTGGCAACCCACCCCAGTATTCTTGCCTGGAGAATCCCATGGACAGAGGAGCCTGGTGGGTTATAGTCCATGAGGTGGCAAAGAGTTGGACATGACTGAAGCGAGTTATGCAAGCATGCACCCTGAATGGAGCAGTATGATGGAAGGATATTATATTTCTGCAACCAAAGGAGATTGATTAAGAATGATTATGATATTATAAAATGTGGACATGGTTACTTGAAAATGTTCAATACCTAAATTGCTGCCAGGAAAAAAAAAATGTAACTGTTAAAAAATTCCATTGTTCCCACAGATTGTGATCCTACACTAAAGAATCTTTTGAACTGAAAAGCTTTATTTGCATTAGTTTTTACTTGGTTTGCATCCATATTTGTTTCCTGTCTTTGAATGAACTTTGTGATAATGAACTCATGTGATTGATGATGAAAACTTCAACCAAGAATATACCTTATTATTTTTCTCCTTTGAATTATGTACATTTCAAATGCTGTGAAACTTCAGAGTAACCCCTGATCCTATAATAGTACTTCATCATTGACATAATATGCCATGGGCCCCAGCGTTGATGAAAAATGCTACTTTAGAAAAGTCCTTCAAAAATGGACACTGAAAATTTAACAGGTTATTGCTCTGAGGACAGAATGTGCATGCCAAAATCTTTGATGTTCCTGTGCATGTGAAGGTGGACTGCTGGTTTGGGGAGAGACTGAAAGATGGCTAATTTGCCCCCATAAGTGCTGTTCTTAAACTGCAAATTAAACTGTAGAGGCACATGGCAGTCATACGAGAGATATACTTGAATTTATTTTTAAAAATGTTTTCAGGTTTTACATTTTTATTTAAAAGTTATAAGTCCTTTGACTTTGAAATAATTTCTCTTTCAGTATAAGGAACTAGACCCATCAAAATCTCTTTCTTTCTTTTCTTTTTTTAATTTGAACTATGATGATTTGCAACATGGTGTGAATTTCTGCTGTTGCTGTTTAGTCACTAAGTCTGACTCTTTTGCAACCCCGTGAACTGTAGCCTGCCAGTCTCCTTTATCCATGGGATTTCCCAGGTAAGAATATGGAGCAGGTTGCCATTTCCTTCCCAATCTAGGGATGGAACCCATGTCTCCTGCATTGGAAGGCAGATTCTTAACCAGTGGACCACCAGAGAAGCTCCTATTCCCATTTTAAAGGTGAGAAAATGGAGCCACCAGGACCTTGAGTCGTGTGTCCATAGTAATATAACAAATGGCGGTTCTGGGAACCAGAGCCTGTGCTCTAAACTCCTCGATCAACCCCACTTCCAGGAAAATGAGAATGCCATATTGATCATTTAAAATCTACAAAAGGAAATTTTAAAAAAGTGGTGAATTATTGTGAAACTTCAGACAAAAAGAAGTGAAAAGTCTAAATGCTTGATTGAAAGAGGATTTCACAAAAAGTTAATAGGAATCAGACTAATGACAAACTTCCAAACAGCAGTACCAGATAGCAAAAGACAATGCAGTGATATTTTTTAAAGTATCAAAAGATTAAAAAAAATGAGGCTATAATTTTAAATCTGGAGAACATATCTTTCAAACATGATGGCATAATCACAATATTTTTATTTACTGAAGAAGAAAAAATAAACCCAGAATATGCTCCAAGTATGATTAATCAAATTTCATACAATTTATGGTTGTCTAAAAAATCATTAAACTTAAAACCGAAATAAAAAATATAACTAGAAATTCTATCCCTAAGTATCCAGAACCAACCTCATATGATACTTATATCATTAGGATGCTGGTTTGGGGAGAATGGCAGACATGAGGCATTTGCTGTATTAAGGGAAGATATGGAGGGTATTGAGTTTAAGAAATCAGTCAGTAAATAAACATAGACATGAGTCTTGGGCAGCCACGAAAAAACAAAACAAAAAAAAAACCAGAATGGACATATTGTTTAACCAATAGAAGAAAACTGTGCTAGATTTTCACAAGCTAGCCTGGAAATAAATTTTCCTACCTGGGAAAGAGTAGTCTGTTACATGTGATGGACAAGATAGAGGCAGTTGATGTAGCTTAACAAGTAAGTGCATTTTTCTCTTATATTACAGTGTATAGATAGGTAGCCTGGTAGAGTGACTCTACTGCAGGTAACTAAGATCCAAGATTCCTTGTATCCGACTACTCTGCTCTGCACAGCCTTCATTCAAAGGATCAAATTGTGCTTCATCTAAAATAAATGCTCCAGGAGTTACTTGTATATTTTTGAGATTAATTCTTTGTCAGTTGCTTCATTTGCTATTGTTTTTCTCCCATTCTGAAGGCTGTCTTTTCACCTTGCTTATAGTTTCATTTAATGTGTAGAAGCTTTTAATTTTAATTAGGTCCCATTTGTTTATTGAGATAAAGATGTATAGAACAGTCTTTTGGGCTCTGTTGGAGAGGGCAAGGGTGGGATGATTTGGGAGAATGGCATTGAAACATGTATAGTATCATATGTGAAATGAATCGCCAGTCCAGGTTCGATGCATGATACAGGATGCTTGGGGCAGGTGCACTAGGATGACCCAGAGGGATGGTATGAGGAGGGAGGTGGGAGGGGGGTTCAGGATGGGGAACACATGTACACCCATGGCAGATTCATGTTGATGTGTGGCAAGACAAATACAATATTGTAAAGTTATTAGCCTCCAATTAAAATAAATAAATTTATATTAAAAAAAAGAAAATGAATAAAATAAATGCTCCAGCTCTAGTCATCAAATTCTGCTAATCAGAAGGAAAAAATCAACAAACCAAAAAGATCCTTATCAGAAATCTTTTAAGGAGCGTTTCCAGGAACTATCATACATGACTTCCTCTGAATTTCCTGGGACAGAATTAACCCCACGGTCACACCTAGTTTTGAGGAAAATATATTCTGGTGGCCTCATCTCTATCAAAAATCAGAACTTCTATTATCAAGGGCAAATTTGTCTTGGAGGATAACTTGTAATTTTGGCTACAAATGTTGTGAAATACAATTATTACTCTCCCTTTATGGGAAAAAGGACCCGAACACAGAAAGAAAAGCTATTTCTCACGGCCACACACAGTTTATAAGGGGTATACCTATAATTAAAGCAGTATATGTGATGGTTATATGGCATAACCAACTCAATGGACATGAGTTTGAGTAAGCCCTGGGAGACAGTGAAGGACAAGGGAGCCTGGTGTACTGCAGTCCATGGGGTCAAAGAGTCGGACATGACTTAGCGTCTGAACAACAAATGTCTTATTGCTACAGTGTTCATACTCTTTCCAAAAAGCTATATAAAAGTATAGAATTTTGCCTTACATGCCATCTAGCCTCGTGTGGAGGGTAGAGACTGAAGTAATATTACCTAAGAATCCAAGCCACTTTTATTTAATCTCAATTTTTAAAAAAAGTTTTCCAATGTTGGGTTGTTCATGCAGGCCACTTTAACAGCTGTGAGACCATTATGTCCTGTATCCTCATGGGCCTCAGGTTCTTCTACCATAAAATGGGCTTATAAAAAATTCCATTCTCTTACTGAGAATCAAGTAAGATGAATATATAAGGGTCTTAGGCACAGAGAAAATGACATTAATATTAACTATAATTATTGTTTTCCACTTTACATGTCAGATAATTCCAGTCCACAAAGGAGAAGGAAGATGCTTATAATCACTCAATAAGGTAACTTAGGAAGTGGGACTTGATTCTACTTGTAGTAGAAAAAGTAAGAAACAACGCATCTCTAAACTCCCACGTGAGAAAATTAGAGGGATTCTTAAGATATTTAGAAAATATATTTAGACAACAGACTTGAAGACTGTTGGGATGAGGAAGAGAGAGAAGTGAATCAGACAGCATCCAGGTTTGCAGCCTGGGTCAGCATGTACATAGACAGATCCCATAGACAGAATGAATTGCAAGTTGCTGAGACAAAGAGTGAGTTCAGTCTGGGCTTGAGATGCCAGTCACACATCTCAAGAATTTGTGTCATGATTGCCTGCCCATGAGCCAGAGACACAGGGTCTGTGCTGGGTTCCTAAATCTGGGAAACAACTCTGCAAAACTCGTAACCACAGCCATGCCTGCAGAGAAGAGAGGATGCAGAGAGATGCAGGGAGCTAGACTGGAGACGGGGTAAGAATCACATCAAGAAGCGCGCTCAAGAAGCAAGAAGAAGGGCATGGACATGATGGAGAAGAAGGTGCTCGTGTTAGAACACTACCTCCACCCCCAATGTATATCACCTGGGATGCTCTCTTGCCTCACTTTTCTCAATTGGAACAAGCAGATTGCAATTTCCTCAGAGATACACTCAGGATTGACCAAGAGTTATATAAGTAAGGCAATCAGGGTGGGGTGAAATTTAGGAGAGACCAGCCTTCAGGAATGCAGAAAGGAGAAAAGTTTAAGAAGGACTGAAAATCAAGAGTCATTATACTGCAGAGACATCAACTAAGATTTATTAAATGAGCTTGGTGAGAACTTTTCTGTGAATTAATAGTCTTATGGAGTGAATGGGTAATAACCCTGACACCAGAAAATGTGTTTATTTTGTTTATCGTTCATGTATTTTCACTTTACACATTTTCTGAGAAGAAAAACTCAGCTGCAGGGTGAGACTGAAGCTGATGACAAGAATGTTGATACCATGGTTAATGAGGAAGCAGATGAGTTTCTCATTGGGAGGTTGATGCAGATGGATTTTTACATGGCATCAGATATGTTTATATGCTAGAGATATGGATATAAATATTTATCTAAATATAACATTAGATAGAATAAATTTTCAGACAGAAGGATGAATGACAAGTACTTCAGAAGTATAATTAAACCAGAAGTGTAAGAAGATTAAAGTGGCTTTGAAAAATAATGGGACAACTGGANTCTGAACAACAAATGTCTTATTGCTACAGTGTTCATACTCTTTCCAAAAAGCTATATAAAAGTATAGAATTTTGCCTTACATGCCATCTAGCCTCGTGTGGACGGTAGAGACTGAAGTAATATTACCTAAGAATCCAAGCCACTTTTATTTAATCTCAATTTTTAAAAAAAGTTTTCCAATGTTGGGTTGTTCATGCAGGCCACTTTAACAGCTGTGAGACCATTATGTCCTGTATCCTCGTGGGCCTCAGGTTCCTCTACCATAAAATGGGCTTATAAAAAATTCCATTCTCTTACTGAGAATCAAGTAAGATGAATATATAAGGGTCTTATATATTCTCTGTGAATATATATAGGCACAGAGAAAATGACATTAATATTAACTATAATTATTGTTTTCCACTTTACATGTCAGATAATTCCAGTCCACAAAGGAGAAGGAAGATGCTTATAATCACTCAATAAGGTAACTTAGGAAGTGGGACTTGATTCTACTTGTAGTAGAAAAAGTAAGAAACAACGCATCTCTAAACTCCCACGTGAGAAAATTAGAGGGATTCTTAAGATATTTAGAAAATATATTTAGACAACAGACTTGAAGACTGTTGGGATGAGGAAGAGAGAGAAGTGAATCAGACAGCATCCAGGTTTGCAGCCTGGGTCAGCATGTACATAGACAGATCCCATAGACAGAATGAATTGCAAGTTGCTGAGACAAAGAGTGAGTTCAGTCTGGGCTTGAGATGCCAGTCACACATCTCAAGAATTTGTGTCATGATTGCCTGCCCATGAGCCGGAGACACAGGGTCTGTGCTGGGTTCCTAAATCTGGGAAACAACTCTGCAAAACTCGTAACCGCAGCCATGCCTGCAGAGAAGAGAGGATGCAGAGAGATGCAGGGAGCTAGACTGGAGACGGGGTAAGAATCACATCAAGAAGCGCGCTCAAGAAGCAAGAAGAAGGGCATGGACATGATGGAGAAGAAGGTGCTCGTGTTAGAACACTACCTCCACCCCCAATGTATATCACCTGGGATGCTCTCTTGCCTCACTTTTCTCAATTGGAACAAGCAGNAGAGAAGAGAGGATGCAGAGAGATGCAGGGAGCTAGACTGGAGATGGGGTAAGAATCACATCAAGAAGCACGCTCAAGAAGCAAGAAGAAGGGCATGGACATGATGGAGAAGAAGGTGCTTGTGTTAGAACACTACCTCCACCCCCAATGTATATCACCTGGGATGCTCTCTTGCCTCACTTTTCTCAATTGGAACAAGCAGATTGCAATTTCCTCAGAGATACACTCAGGATTGACCAAGAGTTATATAAGTAAGGAAATCAGGGTGGGGTGAAATTTAGGAGAGACCAGCCTTCAGGAATGCAGAAAGGAGAAAAGTTTAAGAAGGACTGAAAATCAAGAGTCATTATACTGCAGACACATCAACTAAGATTTATTAAATGAGCTTGGTGAGAACTTTTCTGTGAATTAATAGTCTTATGGAGTGAATGGGTAATAACCCTGACACCAGAAAATGTGTTTATTTTGTTTATCGTTCATGTATTTTCACTTNCAAGAGTCATTATACTGCAGAGACATCAACTAAGATTTATTAAATGAGCTTGGTGAGAACTTTTCTGTGAATTAATAGTCTTATGGAGTGAATGGGTAATAACCCTGACACCAGAAAATGTGTTTATTTTGTTTATCGTTCATGTATTTTCACTTTACACATTTTCTGAGAAGAAAAACTCAGCTGCAGGGTGAGACTGAAGCTGATGACAAGAATGTTGATACCATGGTTAATGAGGAAGCAGATGAGTTTCTCATTGGGAGGTTGATGCAGATGGATTTTTACATGGCATCAGATATGTTTATATGCTAGAGATATGGATATAAATATTTATCTAAATATAACATTAGATAGAATAAATTTTCAGACAGAAGGATGAATGACAAGTACTTCAGAAGTATAATTAAACCAGAAGTGTAAGAAGATTAAAGTGGCTTTGAAAAATAATGGGACAACTGGAAAGGATACTTGCTACAGTAATTAGGGATTAAAATGTAAATCTCAAATTGCCTCTGGCTTAGATAGGAGAGAGATTCAATGATTTTTATCCTTAAATTCTTAATTTTACCCTTAAATTTTTTAATTTACCCTTAAATTTCTTAATTCTAGAAAGCATGAGGGTTTAGAAAAAAATGGTAACTAAGTGGTTAAATTGTAAAATAGCTAAACTGCAATATACAAAGAAATGTATGTTGCTGTTCTGAACACAGGATGAGTTGAGTTCAAAGATTTACTTATTTTATTTCTTTAGGTAAAAACTGTACATGTTTAAGGTACACAACATGATCGTTTAATATATATATATGTAGTAAAATGATTACTAATTAATTAGTAAGACTAATTAATATACTATATCTTCCTATTTTTGAGGTGATAAGAGCAAGTGAAATCCACCCTTTTAGCAAATTTCCAAGATTAATAATATAGTCATCATACTGTACATCAAGGTTTCTAGAATTATTTATCCTAAATAACTGCAACTTTTCAGCTTTTTACTGCATTTTCCCACATCTTCTTTACTGATAACCACTGTCTACTTTCTGCTTCTGTGTACTATGCTATTTTAGTATTACACGTATAAATGAGATCATATGTATACAATTTTCTTTCCTGCCTGGCTTCTTTTACATAGTATAATGTCCTTCAGTTTCATTCAAGTTGTTGCAAATGGCAGGATTTCCTTTTTTAAGACAAAACAATATTCCATTTTTTATATAATGGATATACATAAAATTTATATAATGGATATATATAAAATATAAAACTGCAATTTTGTTATCCATCCATCAATCATCCACCCATGATTTACAGATCTTGTATATTATGATTAACAATGTACTGAGCATGAAGTGCAGCTGTTTCTCTGAGGTTAAGATTTCATTTCCTTTGGGTAAATACCCACAAGACATATTGCAAGATCATGTGATAGTCCTATTTTTAGTTTTTTTTTTTTTTTTTAAGAAAACTCCATGCTGTTTTCCATAATGGATGAGCCATAATGAATGAATACATGAAAAAAAAGAATAAATATAAATAGTAACTGTAACAGTAAATTTGGGAAAATTGAAGTAACTCAATATTACTAGGGTGAAAATATAAGGTTTAGGGCTGTGGCAATTAAAACCTATTTCTGTAAGTACATATACTGGCTCTTCTAGGAATGAATCCTGACTCAGGAAAAGGGAATCTCAAGACTTTCTGAAAGTGTACTTACCACTCTTAATAGCTGGTGGTAGTTTACACCAATTATGGCCATAGCACACACCTGTCCTATCAGCCCAGGTCTTTACAGTCATTGTCTAAGATTTTGATGGAAATGTGGGTTTCTGGGGTTTAGCAATAGTTAGATAGAAAATAAGAAGGGAAGGGGCACTGCAACACTTCCTGTGCTTGTGTGCTAAGCCCCTCAGTCATGTTCAAGTCTTGAGAGTCTATGGACTTTAGCTCACCCTACTCCTCTGTTCATGGGATTCTGCAGGCATGAATACTGGAGTGGGTTGCCATACCCTCCTCCAGAGGATCTTTCTGACCCAGGGATCGAACCTGCATCTCCTGTGTTTCCTGCATTGGCAGGTGGGTTCTTTACCACTAGCGCCACCTGAAAAGACTGCAATAATATCTAGGAAGGAATAAACCATAGATTGAGACAGTGATTACAAAGAACACATCTTAGTTCCCATTCAGTCACTCAGCTGTCTGACTCTTTGTGACCCCATGGACTGCAGCATGCCAGTCTTCCCTTTCCTTCACCAACTCCTGGAGCTTGCTCAAATTCATGTCCTTCAAGTCAGTAATGCCATCCAACCACCTCATCCTCTGTTGTCCCCTTCTCCTCCTGCCTTCAATGTTTCCCACCATGAAGGTCTTTTCCAGTGAGTCAGTTCTTTTCAACAAGTGGCCAAAATATTGGAGCTTCAGTCTCAGTATCAGAACTTTCAATGAATACGCAAGGTTGATTTTCTTTAGGATTGACTGGTTTGATCTCATTGCAGTACAAAGAACTCTCAGGAGTCTTCTCCAACACCACAGTTCAAAAGCATAAATTCTTTGGGACTTAGCTTTCTTTATGGTCCAACTCTCTCATCTATACATGACGAATGGAAGAACCATAGTTTTGACTAGACGGACCTTTGTCAGTAAACTAACGTGACTGCTTTTTAATATGCTATCTAGGTTTGTCATAGATTTTATTCCAAGGAGCAAGCATATTTTAATTTCATGGCTGCAGTCACCATCTGCAGTGATTTTGGAGCCCAAGGAAATAGAGACTGTCATGGTTTGCATTGTTTCTCCAACTACTTGCTATGGGATTAGATACCATGTTCTTTGTTTTTTGAATGTTTAATTTTAAGCCAGCTTATTCACGCTCCTCTTTCAATTTCATCAAGAGGCTCTTTAGTTCCTCTTTGCTTTCTGCCAGAATAGTGGTATCATCTTCATATCTGAGGCTACTGATATTTCTCCCAGCAATCTTGATTCCAATTTGTGCTTCATCCAGCCTGACATTTCACATGATGTACTCTGAATATAAGTTAAATAAGCAAGGTGACAATATACAGCCGTGATGTACTTCTTTCCCATTTGAAACCAGTCTGTTGTTCCATGTTCAGTTCTAACTGTTGCTTCCTAACCTGCATACAGATTTCTCAGGAGACAGGTAAGATGGTCTAGTACTCTCATCTCTTAAAGGGTTTTCCACAGTTTGTTTGATCCACACAATCAAAGGCTTTGGCACAGTCAATAAAGCAGAAGTAGAGGTTTCCTGGAGCTCTCTTGCTTTTTTGATGATCCAACGAATGTTGGCAATTTGATCTCTTGTTTCTCTGCTTTTTCTAAATCCAGCTTGAACATATGGAAGTTCTTGGTTCACATACTATTAAGCCTAGCTTGGAGAATTTTCAGTATTACTTTACTAGGGTGTGAAATGAGTGCAATTGCGCAGTAGTTGGAGCATTCTTCGGCATTGCTTTTCTTTGGGGTCGGAATGAAAGCTGACCTTTTCCAGTCCTGTGGCCACTGTTGCATTTTCCAAACGCTGTCACATTGAGTACAGCACTCTAACAGCACTCAATTTGCTGGCATATTGAGTTCACACACCTAAATCTAGAATAATCCTGTTATCTCAGGGACTCAACTCAGTCACACAAACCAAATCCCTTTTGTTATATATGATAACATGCACAGGTTTTGTGAATTAGGACCTGCACATTGTAGGAGAGGGACCTGGTGGGCTACAGTCCAGAGGTCACAAAGACTCAGACATGATTGAGCCACTGAGCACACAGGCATTGTAGGAGAAGGTACTTATTCTGTGTACCACTCCAGTATTTTTGCCTGGAAAATCCCATGGATGGAGAAGCCTGGTAGGCTGCAGTCCATGGGATCGCTAAGAGTGGGACACAACGGAGTGACTTCACTTTCACTTTTCACTTTCATGCACTGGAGAAGGAAATGGCAACCCACTCCAGTGTTCCTGCGTAGAAAATCCCAGAGACAGGGGAGCCTGGTGGGCTGCCATCTATGGGGTTGCACAGAGTCAGACACGACTGAAGCGACTTAGCATAGATAATGTACTTACATTACCTCATAATCTAGACAACTAGTCAGAATGACTATAATGAATGATCAGAAAGATCAAATCATATTTTCTCTGTACAAAATGTATGATTTGCAGAGAAGACATATGAATCCTCCATCCCTGCCAGGGTCCAGCCCCGGTGGATCCAGAGTAATTCAAAGGGGAGATGGAGTAGGCTTCCTAGGAAAAAACTTATTTAATTACAGATATATAGAGAGATTAGAAATGGATAGTGTAGTAGGAAAATTAGTGGAGAACAAAATGCTGAATAACTTGGTTTATGTGGAATACCAATCACCACCTACGTAGGCCACAGGCGTCTTTCTGTTCTCCCAAAGGAGAGGAGGCACTGAGGCCTCCCTGGTCCATTCTTAGAAGCCCAGACAGAATTAGCAGTCTTGGTGAGTACCCACATTCTAGATGGGAATTCAGCTAGAAAAACTGGGAGCAAGAAAGAAACAACACGGGGGAATCAGTCTTTCCAGAAACTGATCCGATTTCTTTATCTTTCAGGTTTGCTTATATACTTTCTGTTATACATAGGGATGAATACAGAGTCACACAGGGGTCAGCAGACCTGACCTTTGTCACAATCAGGTGCTTCATATAAAATTATACAAAGGTCTTATGGGTTTTACATCATCTTCTTGCCATGAGGCCTGATGACATTTTATGACCCTTTCTGATAATGGTCAGTTAACCAGAAAACTTATTTTTTCCAGGGGTGATTTTTTCCTTAAATCAGGTGCTACCCTCCAAATAATGTTGCATTCCTATAGGGTGAGGGTGTAGTGAGTTACAACTAAGAAAGGAATTTACTTAGCCTAAGGTTTAACATGATTAATCTTAAAGGTTAATACTTATTTCTCCTATATGCTAGTTATATTCATTATACGGGCAGGGAATATGGAAATTTAGCCACAAACATCAGCCCAACAAATGAAAACCTTTCACCCGTGTTTCCTTTAAGATCTATTTAGTCTTAAGATAGTGATAAAGTTACATTTTTACATAGCAAGGACACAGTGATTTATAACAAAGTACAGTGATCTATAACAAAAGAGAAAATTCGTTAACTCAAAAAGTCTAATATTGCTAACATCAAAAACTACTAAATTTCCTTTTCTATATTCCAAATACATTGATTAATATA
>SJYW01005898.1:231435-244156 GCA_006410735.1 Raphicerus campestris
TTTTAAGCCAGCTTATTCACGCTCCTCTTTCAATTTCATCAAGAGGCTCTTTAGTTCCTCTTTGCTTTCTGCCAGAATAGTGGTATCATCTTCATATCTGAGGCTACTGATATTTCTCCCAGCAATCTTGATTCCAATTTGTGCTTCATCCAGCCTGACATTTCACATGATGTACTCTGAATATAAGTTAAATAAGCAAGGTGACAATATACAGCCGTGATGTACTTCTTTCCCATTTGAAACCAGTCTGTTGTTCCATGTTCAGTTCTAACTGTTGCTTCCTAACCTGCATACAGATTTCTCAGGAGACAGGTAAGATGGTCTAGTACTCTCATCTCAAAGGGTTTTCCACAGTTTGTTTGATCCACACAATCAAAGGCTTTGGCACAGTCAATAAAGCAGAAGTAGAGGTTTCCTGGAGCTCTCTTGCTTTTTTGATGATCCAACGAATGTTGGCAATTTGATCTCTTGTTTCTCTGCTTTTTCTAAATCCAGCTTGAACATATGGAAGTTCTTGGTTCACATACTATTAAGCCTAGCTTGGAGAATTTTCAGTATTACTTTACTAGGGTGTGAAATGAGTGCAATTGCGCAGTAGTTGGAGCATTCTTCGGCATTGCTTTTCTTTGGGGTCGGAATGAAAGCTGACCTTTTCCAGTCCTGTGGCCACTGTTGCGTTTCCCAAACGCTGTCACATTGAGTACAGCACTCTAACAGCACTCAATTTGCTGGCATATTGAGTTCACACACCTAAATCTAGAATAATCCTGTTATCTCAGGGACTCAACTCAGTCACACAAACCAAATCCCTTTTGTTATATATGATAACATGCACAGGTTTTGTGAATTAGGACCTGCACATTGTAGGAGAGGGACCTGGTGGGCTACAGTCCAGAGGTCACAAAGACTCAGACATGATTGAGCCACTGAGCACACAGGCATTGTAGGATAAGGTACTTATTCTGTGTACCACTCCAGTATTTTTGCCTGGAAAATCCCATGGATGGAGAAGCCTGGTAGGCTGCAGTCCATGGGATCGCTAAGAGTGGGACACAACTGAGTGACTTCACTTTCACTTTTCACTTTCATGCACTGGAGAAGGAAATGGCAACCCACTCCAGTGTTCCTGCGTAGAAAATCCCAGAGACAGGGGAGCCTGGTGGGCTGCCATCTATGGGGTTGCACAGAGTCAGACACGACTGAAGCGACTTAGCATAGATAATGTACTTACATTACCTCATAATCTAGACAACTAGTCAGAATGACTATAATGAATGATCAGAAAGATCAAATCATATTTTCTCTGTACAAAATGTATGATTTGCAGAGAAGACATATGAATCCTCCATCCCTGCCAGGGTCCAGCCCCGGTGGATCCAGAGTAATTCAAAGGGGAGATGGAGTAGGCTTCCTAGGAAAAAACTTATTTAATTACAGATATATAGAGAGATTAGAAATGGATAGTGTAGTAGGAAAATTAGTGGAGAACAAAATGCTGAATAACTTGGTTTATGTGGAATACCAATCACCACCTACGTAGGCCACAGGCGTCTTTCTGTTCTCCCAAAGGAGAGGAGGCACTGAGGCCTCCCTGGTCCATTCTTAGAAGCCCAGACAGAATTAGCAGTCTTGGTGAGTACCCACATTCTAGATGGGAATTCAGCTAGAAAAACTGGGAGCAAGAAAGAAACAACACGGGGGAATCAGTCTTTCCAGAAACTGATCCGATTTCTTTATCTTTCAGGTTTGCTTATATACTTTCTGTTATACATAGGGATGAATACAGAGTCACACAGGGGTCAGCAGACCTGACTTTTGTCACAATCAGGTGCTTCATATAAAATTATACAAAGGTCTTATGGGTTTTACATCATCTTCTTGCCATGAGGCCTGCTGACATTTTATGACCCTTTCTGATAATGGTCAGTTAACCAGAAAACTTATTTTTTCCAGGGGTGATTTTTTTCTTAAATCAGGTGCTACCCTCCAAATAATGTTGCATTCCTATAGGGTGAGGGTGTAGTGAGTTACAACTAAGAAAGGAATTTACTTAGCCTAAGGTTTAACATGATTAATCTTAAAGGTTAATACTTATTTCTCCTATATGCTAGTTATATTCATTATATGGGCAGGGAATATGGAAATTTAGCCACAAACATCAGCCCAACAAATGAAAACCTTTCACCCGTGTTTCCTTTAAGATCTATTTAGTCTTAAGATAGTGATAAAGTTACATTTTTACATAGCAAGGACACAGTGATTTATAACAAAGTACAGTGATCTATAACAAAAGAGAAAATTCGTTAACTCAAAAAGTCTAGTATTGCTAACCTCAAAAACTACTATATTTCCTTTTCTATATTCCAAATACATTGATTAATATATTCCCAGGTGCCTAAGGATATGGAGCACTGGCGGCAATCATTGACTCAACAATGAGAAAAGCCCTATGCTAATTAAGACTTTCAAAATACTCCAGACTCTCTGTGCTATTTATGGTTAAGAGGTTGTCACACAAACTAGTCTGTCAGCAGAAAGATTTGACCTGAGATACCCTTGTTACACCCAGGGCAGGGGATTAGCCATAATTATTGGCACAGCAAATGAAAAAACCCTTCACCAATATAATTTCTAATCAATCCACTATACTATACTAATAGTTTTCTAACTTCTCAAAAGAGTCTGTATTTAGAAAGTTTTAAGCATCTCATGCCTCTCATGGCTGCAAGGCGGTAAGCAATCACATGTGGCCAGACGAACCTGATCAGGGAGGCTAGAGGACCTTCAGAGGAGTTTGTAAGTTGAAGCACTCTTGCCATGCCCAGGAATTTTTATTAACTGGAGCTGCAAGTTAACTCCTTCTCTGAGAGAAATGGTTACAGGGGAAAGCCCCCCATAAAGTCAGAGGTGTAGGTGAGAGCATAAAACAGACTCTGGTTTTGAGGGTAGATGCTTAGGAACAGGGGGTTTCCTGAGGCTTGATCATGCCTTTGCGTATGCCAAGCCTCCTTCCTCATGATCTTTGCCATGGGTGGAGTTCCTCACGCTGGCTCCCGGCACATCCCCAACTCCGTATCTTTCCATTAAACTCAAGGGAATCTGGTCATAGTCTCTAGGAGTCTATAATACTGGCATCTAATACCTGAATTGGCCAAACCAGAAATAAAAAGCCAACCAATTAGTGAACACAAAGAAGTAAAAAGTGTTTTTCTGAAAATAAAATGAAACAGAAGACAAGCCCAGAAAGCATGTAGGTGATTTTCATGACCAAAAAAAAAGTACAGTTGTTAAGATAAAAATTTTAGTTCAAACAAGTGCATCTGCATTTCTTTTTTAAAATATAAATTTATTTATTTTAATTGGAGGCTAATTACTTTACGATATTGTATTGGTAAGTGCATATGACACTAGCCTGAAACCATGAAGTTTTCCAATACCACTTTTCACTTTATAAAGGTATCTATCTGGGTTTACTTTATTTTATTTTAAGAGAGAGTTTTTGCAGCTGTGCACTTATTGAAATTCCTAAACACAAACAATACATGTGTTAAAACTGATTTTCCTCTGTTAGGTTGGACTGAATCTCATTACGGAGACACTGCCTCAGCGAGAACGATTTCCATAGTCATGGGTAACCTGGAGCACCTCAGAGATGCCTGGACCAAATTGGCTGAAAATGAGTGCAGAAAACATTCTCACACTGTGTCTTTTCATTAGAAAATCTGCCGTAAGTTTTCCATTGGGATCCTACTCAATCAAAAGCAAATGCTACCCAGCAAAATCAATTATAGGCTGATATAAGTGAGACAAGAAGCTTTTGGAAAGAATACAGATTTCAAATATTTTGTTAATTTTAGAAAATTTAGTCACTTTCTTTTATCCACATAAGTGTCTTTTTACTTAAACCTTTAAGATATGTATACCTTTCTCTTATCTCCCCTAAATATCCCCAAACTGCCTCTTCAGGACTCTGTTTGATAATAGTCATGTTTCAGCCAATCAAGAACATGATGAGACACTGATTAATTGTAACTGGTTAAGAAATATAATTCTCCTTTTGATAACTTTCTAACTGTTCTATATTCCTGACAGAAAACAAAATATATAATTCTATTATATTTTTATGGATTCTTCATAATTCAGTAATAAAGATCACAGTTGCGTTCTCAAAAAAGACTTTCCAATACCCTCCAATGCCTCACTGAATACTCCCTCTCTCACTCGTGAAAATCACTACATGTTCACCATCTTCCATTATTTATGACTTGAATGAGACTCCTCCCAAGAATATCTTTTTCAACATCACTAGCATATGAAGGAAGCCTGTAAATTCTAGAACTTACATAATAAGTTCTAGATAAAATGTAGCAGAAATGATAAAGTCAGGGGCCAGGACATAACAGGAGGAGAATGACTACAAGAGGTTAGGAAGAAACTTTTGTGGGGTGATGAAATTATTCTGTATCCTGAATATGGGTGTTCACATCAATCTGTGTCTTTTAAAAAACATATTCTATCTTAAATTTATAATTTTTATCTCATGTAGCTGGCAAAACAGCAGAAGGATGACATAAAGACCTGAACAATCTGTGAATTTTAGAAAATTTCCATCCTCTGTCTAGAGCCGTCAGCCTAGCCTGGTAGAAAGAGTCAGAAGTGCCCAAGTCTTGGGCTAGACCATCACTACAAAGGAGATTTTTAGTGTCCAAATGGCATTGAGTAGCTCCAAAGTGGCTGAGGAAAAGAAATACAGTGATTTGTAAATACCATGGTCTTCCTAACCACTTGTGAGGTATCACAGATACCATACCTCCCCTGCTACCCTCCCACATCTAATCCCAAGCCAAACTAGATGCTGAGATGAAGTCTTCTGGTGTATCCTCCACCCAAAACCAAAATTAACCTAGGTCTGGGCTGTGCCCAGGTCTACAAGTGAACTGCAGATAGCCAGCAATGAAGAACTGCCCAGAAAGCTCACAACTGCCATGTATTAGTCCATGCCTAGATGCTATCCACGTTACTCTCAAAGTTTTATTACCCNCATAATTATTGGCACAGCAAATGAAAAAACCCTTCACCAATATAATTTCTAATCAACCCACTATACTATACTAATAGTTTTCTAACTTCTCAAAAGAGTCTGTATTTAGAAAGTTTTAAGCATCTCATGCCTCTCATGGCTGCAAGGCGGTAAGCAATCACATGTGGCCAGACGAACCTGATCAGGGAGGCTAGAGGACCTTCAGAGGAGTTTGTAAGTTGAAGCACTCTTGCCATGCCCAGGAATTTTTATTAACTGGAGCTGCAAGTTAACTCCTTCTCTGAGAGAAATGGTTACAGGGGAAAGCCCCCCATAAAGTCAGAGGTGTAGGTGAGAGCATAAAACAGACTCTGGTTTTGAGGGTAGATGCTTAGGAACAGGGGGTTTCCTGAGGCTTGATCATGCCTTTGCGTATGCCAAGCCTCCTTCCTCATGATCTTTGCCATGGGTGGAGTTCCTCACGCTGGCTCCCGGCACATCCCCAACTCCGTATCTTTCCATTAAACTCAAGGGAATCTGGTCATAGTCTCTAGGAATCTATAATACTGGCATCTAATACCTGAATTGGCCAAACCAGAAATAAAAAGCCAACCAATTAGTGAACACAAAGAAGTAAAAAGTGTTTTTCTGAAAATAAAATGAAACAGAAGACAAGCCCAGAAAGCATGTAGGTGATTTTCATGACCAAAAAAAAAGTACAGTTGTTAAGATAAAAATTTTAGTTCAAACAAGTGCATCTGCATTTCTTTTTTAAAATATAAATTTATTTATTTTAATTGGAGGCTAATTACTTTACAATATTGTATTGGTAAGTGCGTATGACACTAGCCTGAAACCATGAAGTTTTCCAATACCACTTTTCACTTTATAAAGGTATCTATCTGGGTTTACTTTATTTTATTTTAAGAGAGAGTTTTTGCAGCTGTGCACTTTTGAAATTCCTAAACACAAACAATGCATGTGTTAAAACTGATTTTCCTCTGTTAGGTTGGACTGAATCTCATTACGGAGACACTGCCTCAGCGAGAACGATTTCCATAGTCATGGGTAACCTGGAGCACCTCAGAGATGCCTGGACCAAATTGGCTGAAAATGAGTGCAGAAAACATTCTCACACTGTGTCTTTTCATTGGAAAATCTGCCGTAAGTTTTCCATTGGGATCCTACTCAATCAAAAGCAAATGCTACCCAGCAAAATCAATTCTAGGCTGATATAAGTGAGACAAGAAGCTTTTGGAAAGAATACAGATTTCAAATATTTTGTTAATTTTAGAAAATTTAATCACTTTCTTTTATCCACATAAGTGTCTTTTTACTTAAACCTTTAAGATATGTATACCTTTCTCTTATCTCCCCTAAATATCCCCAAACTGCCTCTTCAGGACTCTGTTTGATAATAGTCATGTTTCAGCCAATCAAGAACATGATGAGACACTGATTAATTGTAACTGGTTAAGAAATATAATTCTCCTTTTGATAACTTTCTAACTGTTCTATATTCCTGACAGAAAACAAAATATATAATTCTATTATATTTTTATGGATTCTTCATAATTCAGTAATAAAGATCACAGTTGCGTTCTCAAAAAAGACTTTCCAATACCCTCCAATGCCTCACTGAATACTCCCTCTCTCACTCGTGAAAATCACTACATGTTCACCATCTTCCATTATTTATGACTTGAATGAGACTCCTCCCAAGAATATCTTTTTCAACATCACTAGCATATGAAGGAAGCCTGTAAATTCTAGAACTTACATAATAAGTTCTAGATAAAATGTAGCAGAAATGATAAAGTCAGGGGCCAGGACATAACAGGAGGAGAATGACTACAAGAGGTTAGGAAGAAACTTTTGTGGGGTGATGAAATTATTCTGTATCCTGAATATGGGTGTTCACATCAATCTGTGTCTTTTAAAAAACATATTCTATCTTAAATTTATAATTTTTATCTCATGTAGCTGGCAAAACAGCAGAAGGATGACATAAAGACCTGAACAATCTGTGAATTTTAGAAAATTTCCATCCTCTGTCTAGAGCCGTCAGCCTAGCCTGGTAGAAAGAGTCAGAAGGGCCCAAGTCTTGGGCTAGACCATCACTACAAAGGAGATTTTTAGTGCCCAAACGGCATTGAGTAGCTCCAAAGTGGCTGAGGAAAAGAAATACAGTGATTTGTAAATACCATGGTCTTCCTAACCACTTGTGAGGTATCACAGATACCATACCTCCCCTGCTACCCTCCCACATCTAATCCCAAGCCAAACTAGATGCTGAGATGAAGTCTTCTGGTGTATCCTCCACCCAAAACCAAAATTAACCTAGGTCTGGGCTGTGCCCAGGTCTACAAGTGAACTGCAGATAGCCAGCAATGAAGAACTGCCCAGAAAGCTCACAACTGCCATGTATTAGTCCATGCCTAGATGCTATCCACGTTACTCTCAAAGTTTTATTACCCAGGACCTATCTTGAGCAACAGGAAAGACATTGGAGGGAGAGGAATCTGGGCAGGTGTCATCATCCTACACGTGCATGATGGCTCAAGAGATAAAGAATCCATCTGTAGTGGGTTCTTTGCAGATAGGACACAGGAGATATGAGTTTGATCCTTGGGTTGGGAAGATCACCTGGAGGAGGGCAGGGCAACCCACTTCAGTATCTTTGCCTAGAGAATTCCATGGAAAAAGGAGGCTGGTGGGCTAAGGTCCACGGGGTCATGGAGAGCTGGACACGGCATAAGTGATTGAGCACCACCGCCAGCGCCACATCCTCTGCATGGCGCATGCTCCTTCCAGCCCAGCATTCAGACCATGGTCTCGTGAAAGTGACAGGCTTCCTTCATCTGCTAGTGATGTTGAAAATGATATTCTTGGGAGGGGTCTCATTCAAGTCATAAATAATGGAGGATGGTGAACGTGTAATGACTTTCATGAGTGAGGGAGGNTGCCTAGAGAATTCCATGGAAAAAGGAGGCTGGTGGGCTAAGGTCCACGGGGTCGTGGAGAGCTGGACATGGCATAAGTGATTGAGCACCACTGCCAGCGCCACATCCTCTGCACGGCGCATGCTCTCCAGCCCAGCATTCAGACCATGGGCTCGTGAAAGTGACAGGCTTCCTTCATCTGCTAGTGATGTTGAAAACGATATTCTTGGGAGGGGTCTCATTCAAGTCATAAATAATGGAGGATGGTGAACGTGTAATGACTTTCATGAGTGAGGGAGGGAGTATTCAGCGAGGCATTGGAGGGTACTGGAGAGTCTTTTTTGAGAAAGCAACTGTGATCTTTATTACTGAATTATGAAGAATACATAAAAAGGTGGTCCAGTAGGAGAACATTTTCAGCCTAAGAGGAAGTGCACAGGTATTAAATAAGTAACAAACATGAAATATTTAACAGACACATGTATGGCAAACATTGTCAGACTTAGTGAACCAAAGTCAGGCAGGGGGATCATAAAACTAATGGGGATCAGAGTTTATTGTAAAAAAATAAATAAATTTGGATTTTATCACATTTTGATGGGAACTCATTGAAACATTTTAAGACAGTGAGTGAATTGTTTTGTTGTACATTTTAAAAATAACTTTGATTATTTGATTTGAGAAGGAAGCAATAGGTGGACAAGAAAAGAAGCAAAGTAATTGATTTGAAGGATATGGAAGGAGCCAGATGAGAGATGATTTGGTGGAGATGAGGGTGATGGCAGTGGACCCAGGGAAGACCCTGAGCTTTGGGACACATGGATATGGGCCCCACCAGGACTGCTTGGATGATTGCTGTCATTCAGTTGCTAAGTCATGTTCGATTCTTTGTGACCCCATGAACTGCAGTGTGCCACCCTATGGAGATGATGACAGGCTTCAGACACAGAGCAGAGCTTGCTCTTTCACACAATGGTTTTCCTGCTTCCAGGACCTAGTGCTCTGCTTATTCTTTCAAAAATCATATTAGATCCATTTCATCAGATCAACAGTTCTTTTTCCCCTGGGAAAACCATTGAGTCCTGTATCTGTGCTCTCACATTGCTCTGCTTGATACTTTAATGAAGCCTTTAAGCTTCATCTTTTAGTTATAGTCAAAGCTGTGGTTTTTCCAGTGGTCATGTACTGATATGAGACTTGGTTCATAAAGAAGGATGAGCACTGCAGAATTGATGCTTTCTGACTATGGTGTTGAAGAAGACTCTTGAGAGTCCCTTGGACTACAAGGAAATCAAACCAGTCCATCCTAAAGGAAATCAACCCTGAATATTCATTGGAAGGACATGCTGAAGCTGAAACTCAGATATTTGGCCACCTGATGTGAAGAGCCAATTCACTGGAAAAGACCCTGATGCTGGGAAAGATTGGGGGCAGGAGAAGGGGAGCAACAGAGGATGAGATCATTGGATGGCATCACTGACTTAATAGACATGAGTTTGAGCAAACTCTGGGAGACAGCGAAAGACAGGGAAGCCTAGTGTGTTGCGGTTCATAGGGTCACAAAGAGTGAGTCACAACTGAGCAACTGAACCACAACAACACATATCTACACAAACCGATAACAAAACTGTGTCTATGCACTGCTTGAAAGCTTTCCTTTTCTCATATTTAGGTCTGTTTTATCATTCTATTTGTGTAGTACAATATGTTGAGCCAGGTAATCACACAGGCAAATACCAAATCATGTTACAATGTAAGCTTTCAATAACGTAAGCTTTCAATAATTTGCCCCAAGCAATTACTCAAGATATAGTCATAGCACCACCAGGGTTTCCCTGGTGGCTCAGATTCTAGAGAGTCTGGCTTCTTATGTCTCTTAAGAACCCAGGTCTCTCAAGTCTCCTGTATTGGCAGAAGGTTTCTTTTCACTAGCATCACCCTGCAAGCCTTGTACCAGGTCTTACTTGTGACTAATTGTCTGACAGCTTTAATGCAAAGAACACAGGCTAAAAATCTTAGAGTTTTCATGGTTGATCTTCTCATACATAAACTGATGTTTCTACTACCTTGCCAGAAGATTGTGATAAATACTAAATAAACTAATGGAAATAAAATTCTCACTGAATCCTAAAGTTATATCAATATTAAGGATTATTCCAGAAACCAATCAAAGTCTACTTGTGCCTTCATCCCTCNACAGGCTAAAAATCTTAGAGTTTTCATGGTTGATCTTCTCACACGTAAACTGATGTTCCTACTACCTTGCCAGAAGATTGTGATAAATACTAAATAAACTAATGGAAATAAAATTCTCACTGAATCCTAAAGCTATATCAATATTAAGGATTATTCCAGAAACCAATCAAAGTCTAATTGTGCCTTCATCCCTCTCATGCTTTTATTTATTCATTGACTTATTTAACAGATGTACTTGAGTACATACCTTAGGCTAGAATCTATGTCTGGCACTATTCTTATCTCGGCTTTGATGATGACTTCCCTGGTGGCTTTGGGAAAACTCATCTTTCTGTGTACCTTTCCCCTGTCATCTCTAAATTGGGTATTTATTAGTACCTACTTCATTAGATTGTTGTGAGGATCAAGTTAATGATTATAAATGATCAGAACAATGCCTGGCACAAGTCTACACATTGTGCATTCGTGCTAATTACCCATATTATCATAATTAGATAGTACACTGTGGGCATAAACAGCTTACTTGAAGGACTCAGAAAATGAGAAAATGAATTTGAATCACATACCATTCTTCTTGACTTCACAACTTTCAAAAAAGCCCATTCTGAATATGTAAAAAGTCATAATTGGCTTCAGGGTGATTTCAAGGCAAAATCTAAGACTTTTCAACTTAAAACATGAAGTTACTTGAAAAGTGAGTTGCATCCATTGCTTTTTTTTTTTTTTTTTAACTCTGTGGAAATGTGACATATTTTGCTAAGAAAACTTGCTACATAGTCCAAAATGACACTGGGTCAGGTTGTATTTGAATCCCTTGTCTTAAAAAATTGCCTTCTCAGATCAAAAATTCAAGTTATTCAATTGCTGCTATGTTGTTTATACCAAGAAGTAAGCTTTCTGCAATTGCAGATCAGCTCTATTGGAATCTGCTTGTAATTAGGAGTTCTTAATGAAAGCGAGGGTGTTCCCTTTGGGGCTTACATGCTGGCACTACCAGATGTGTTACTTATACTG
The DNA here is from genome assembly GCA_006410735.1 of Raphicerus campestris. NCBI lineage: Eukaryota > Metazoa > Chordata > Mammalia > Artiodactyla > Bovidae > Raphicerus > Raphicerus campestris. The sequence continues at coordinate 242,608 of SJYW01005898.1, forward strand.
TTTATTGAATGAGTGAAATAACAGTTTATCAAAATGAGATTGAATCTTAGAAACCTGCAATATTTCACTGCTGACAAAATAATTGCAATGATTCCCACTTACAGATGGGCAATTGACCTTATAAATCTCCTGAATTTTAAGAGTGCAAATTGTAGATAGTCAGGTTTTCTTCAGCAAGCATCTTAACATGAGTCACATTCACATTTCTTTATTAGCCAATGAGTTTGCATCATGGCATAATCTTCTTTCACTGATTAATGCAAGATAATGATTTTTTTNCCTTCTTCAGAGGAGACTGACAAATTACAGTCCATCGGGTCCCAAAGAATTGGACATGAATGAATGACTAGCACTTTCACCCTTCTCTTTCACTTGTACAAAATAGAAAATTTCTGGTCTCATGCGAATTTTCTAAAGGAATTTTCTTCATAATGTGAGAATGTTCACACATCAGAAAGGGGAAGATTTAGTTTGGACAACCAGTTCATTATTCCCTAGGACATGATGTGCACACCCAGTTACTTCTGTGAGTACTGGGCTCTGAATCCAAGATGTGCTGAACAACAGCAGGGACTCCACAAAGATCTTACCTGGGGAGCAGACCTGCCTTGCTGTTGTGTCTCATTTTATCTTCAATCACCAGAAGCCTGAGGTTNCTGAATCCAAGATGTGCTGAATAAGAGCAGGGACTCCACAAAGATCTTACCTGGGGAGCAGACCTGCCTTGCTGTTGTGTCTCATTTTATCTCCAATCACCGGAAGCCTGAGGTTGAGTGTTCTATTTCTTAGCTATTGTTACGCCTGAACTTCTTCTAGAAAAACTCTTTAAAAAAAAAAAAAACACACAAACAGATATCACACAATAAATGTATACAAATAAACCTCTTCTGACTTCACTCTCTTTTCTTGCTTTTCTTCCCAAGTCGTGTACATATTTTTCTAAAGTTTATCACTCAGGATTCAAATACATAGTTTTTCTTCACTTTAAAAGACGCTTATATCCAGCAATGTGATTGCACTTAATACCACTGAATTGTGGGCTTAAAAATGGTCAAGATGGTGCATTTTATGTTCTGCATATTTTCACATAATAAAAATGCAGGACAGAAATGCACAAACATATTACAGTATTAATTTCATATTAATTTTCTTCATAACACTTTATTTTCTAATTATTCTATAATAATGATGCATTATTTATAGAATAAGAAATTAAACAGTAAGCACTGTAAAAATTTTATATCAGCAATGTTTTTTATTGGAGTTTAGGTATGTACAATTTTATATTTGTTTCATGACATTCACAGTGACTGAATATTTATATAGATTGTGCCTCATTTAGAGTCATTATAAAATAATGGGTATATGTCCTATTTCCTGTGCTGTATCTGTTCCTGTTGATTCTCTACTTTATGCCTTGTAGTTTGTACCTGTTAACTCTCCACGCCTACCTTCCCCTCCTCCTTTCCCATCCCCACTGGTACTCACTAATGCTTTGAGTTTTTAATTGAGTAAATTGTTTATTTCCATTTCATTATTTTTATTGTTC